>OMKP01034717.1:0-18540 GCA_900302375.1 Bathygadus melanobranchus | reverse complement strand
CTCCCTTCCATTCTATCCCTGCATTAGCCCTGGGCCTCCCACTTGGGGAAACACTGCCCTAGAGGGTGCTGCAGCAGCACTTCATTGTACCCTTGTGTACACTAGAGGGCGCTGCAGCAGCATCCACCAACTATTCATTTTCCTTTTCAAATATAGTTATTTTAACAAGCCTCAGGTGATGGCATGCATGTTTCTCCTGACACACGTCTGTTTACTTTAGTTCATATATCATGTATTGTTATGTGATACAGTTACAATACATGTTAAAACATGAGTGTTTTGCTTGGCGTCAACTTACGTTTCACATGGGGATTCCAGCCACTATTTCAGACTCTATACCACAGTGGTTGTCTCCACGCAAGATTTTAAAGAACCCTGGAAAACAAAAGAAGCCACACGTCATACACATCCAGTCGTTTCTGCAATGACTATACACGCAAGGATGTGGCCTCCATTTTGAAGACATATAAGTAAGCACATTTAGAGAGTATTGATTCACTGATGGGCCCTTACCATTATCTCCCCAGTCTGAGTTCCAGGAGTTGGCACACAGCCAGTATGGGATGCCATCCTCCTCCCCCCAGCCCAGGATCTTAATGGCATGGCCACCCAATGCAGTCCCTGAAACATGTTTATACACACCTGGAGAAGAGAACAATAATAAGTATAATGATAATAAAACAAGGTGATTTTCAGAGCAAGCAAGGAACACTGAGCAGACTATGGGGATTTGTCAAAGGACAGCCAAGCCAAGTTTATGAAGGAACACGAGAATGTTTAAGGAATGGTGATACACTGTTCTGGTTCTAGTAGATAAATACAATGGTTATCAGTGGCAGGTATGCAGGTGCCCACATAGGTAAGGCCTGCTTACCTGACTTGTAAAGTGGGAAGTCTTCGTAGACGGTAAAGGCGCCCTCTACTGGTCCATTTTTGTAAATCTCCGCCTGAATCTCTTCCATGTCTGATGAGACACTGTAAGCACTCTTCCCTACAACACACACACACACATTATCTGCATGTTAAATTACATGTGGAGATTTACTGGAAGGCCTTTTGTGCAGTCAGTGGTTTACCATCCGAACGCCCGTTGTTCTTACCAATATGCTTGTCCTGCTTGTAGCCTGGTTTGTACCCAGCCTCACACTTGTTGATACACGTGGGCGTCTTGCTCTCATCCCCGTTGCAGGGAGGTCTGGTCCCATTCACATGGTGCTCACAGGGAGGGATGGAGTAGGGCCTGCAGCCTGTCGATGGAGCACCAACCAATATTAAGATCCGTCGTTATGCTGGCTTTTGCTTTTTTACACAGAACCAAAAAAGCCGGGATAAGGCCTGCATTCCGGAATCAGAGGTGTGACTTGTAACACGACAGCAGCAGCATCTAGTGTGATGTTTTTGCTAGCCATGCACATTTATCATATACAACAATCCCACAACGATAAGTCTGTGTAAAAGGGGCTTCTGATAGCCTGTGCACTGGCCTAAAACCAAAAAGGTTAATGGAAACTAAGTCATTAGAAAGAGACAAGAGGCATAAGTCGGTAAAATGCTGTACTGAATACTGGCCGTTAGTTGGCGGGGCATAGCTGAAATTATCACAATTATGAACGGTGAACACAGACTGAGCGGGGACAATACAAGACGTACAGACACTCACCAATGTGGGAGTCATAGAGACCACCAGACACAAGTCCTTCATTGGTCCAGAAATGCCAGGCAGTGGATGGATAGCCTCCATTACACCTATCACACAGTTCATCGTCAGACTTACTAGTCATGCCGCAGTAATGAGTAGTCATACTATTACAATCCACCACTGAAGTCCAGTAGTGACACTCACCCCATGCCACAGCTGTGGCAGCAGCTCAGCAGATCTTCGGACGAGATCTCTACACTGACCTTGGCATTGCTATGGATACACACTCTGTCTGAGATGGCCTCCACAGCTCCAAATGCCTACAGGTGTGATAGCAGTCGTGTCCAAACACCATGTCATAAGATAAGTGAAACATTTGAGAACATATGTCAGTTGGGTCAGCTGGTGGGTTTCACTCTGCCTAATTGACAGCATGAGGTTCCAAAAGATATCTCAAAGTCCTAGAGCAAACGAGTACACTGTTGGTAAAGCAATCTCGGATTACAGAGGAAATCAGTGGGTTAAAAGACTACATTTACAAAACAAAAAGGAAGTAAGCTAAAACGGAAGAGACTAGGCTTCAACCAATAATAATGGGCATTCCCTGATCAATCACATTTCCAGGGTGCGATAGATGACGATGTTTGAAGGCTGTCACGAACGCACATTTTTTAGGTCTAACCTGTCAGAGATGGAGTGAACTCATTCCAAATTTCAATGAGCTGTTCTGAAACCGAAAATCCCAACAGTGCAGTGAGAAGCGCTCATTTTATTCAGAGTTCTGGTTCAAGTTTAAATATATCCTAACATGCTACTTGGAACGGGTCTCTGGTCTTAAAAGTGTGACTTCATAATAAAAGTACTGACATCAATTTGACACACTTTAACTTACCCAACAGGAGCCACAGGAACCCTGGTCCCTGACCTCCTTCAGAGTGGGGCAGTTGGGCCACTGAACTCTAGAGTCAAAGTGCGTAGGCAGCTTCACGTCTCCAGAATAATGGACCCTGTATGGAAGGAAAACCATTCATACTTACTTTGTTGTTGAACTAGATAGCTGTTTAACGTGCTGTTCCAATGCATAGAAATGTCCTGAAAAGTATAATCCCATGACTTTGATGCCATCAATATGTTTACATTAATAAAATTAATTACATGATTAAATCTGTGTATTTGATTAATTTTACTTGGATTACATGTACAAGAGGGCGACAGTATTACTGCATGTCTGCATCAGTTTTTAAACCGTATCATTTAAAAAAAATGGCACTTTGATACCTCAAGCAAAACTGCACCATCAATCAGACATTTACAGTAAATGACAGAAGTTTGACCACCAAGTAAGCTCAAATGCAGTTTATAGGGACAGAAATGACAATTGCTGTAACAATTTCAATTTGAAATAGAAAAAACAGAAATCGTAGCATTCAATAAAGAATATATCGAAATTAAATTAAATTAAACAACCAAAAGGCATTCCAACGCATGGAGAAGTGAGTGAATCACTACAGAGCCACATTATGCTCACAATCACACTCACATGATAGGCAGTTTGGGTCCATTGAGGAGTGTACCACAAAGCTTCTTGACATAGCTATGGTCTACATTATGGAAGTTGTCGCCAGCCTATGGAACAGTAACAGACAAAGGACGACAATAAGGGAACCAGAAACCATGAACCATGAACAATCAAACGGTAAATACCTTTTAGATGTATTCATTTTTTTGTTCCACAACAGAAGATCTGTTCAGATCAGTTCCACATCGAGATCATGTCAAATCATTACCCACCTTCCAGGTAGTGTTGACCTTGTTGATGTAGTTGACCATGTCACTGGACAGATTCTTGAGCTGGGGTCTGGCCCCGCCAACCGACAAGGCCGTAGCCATCACCAGGAGGGCTGCCTGCCACATTCTATGGAGAGGAAAATCAAGAGGACACAAGTATTTTGTGTCAAAAAGACAGAAAGACAGAAACAAAGAACAGTGTACACAGTCAACACAAAGCATCTAGTCTCCTGCCACGCTTGTCAAGCCCTCCACTCGGTAAACTAAAGTACAGCATTCAAGCGGCAAGAATAACAGGGTTAAGTGTCTGGCTGTGAACAGAGCTCTTCAGACCTCATAGGAATAGTTGAAAAGCGAAACACATTTTCGTATGACTCTACTGTGTTTAAGAATAAAGCCAACCACACACTTGTTTGGACATGGCAGTCTTTCGTGCAACAATCACATGACCTTTCCAAAATCTTTGAACCCTTTTCTATAGAGTTAGTCTAGTTTGTCAACATACGGAGTAAGCATATTTGTGTTTCGTGTAGGATACCGGACTTATTGTCAAAGTTGTTTGTTCAACCTTAATTGTTGACAGAAATAAAATAAAAGTTTTGAAGATGTCAACGCTAGCCCGCCTTCTTTCCAGGTTAACTGAGCCAACCACGACAATAAACATGCATGACATGGTTCCACTGTGGTTCCACAGATCTGGCCCACGCATTGTCACATACAAAGGCTAGGCATTTAACAGCCCACACAAAATAAAAGATAAAATTTGCCTGATCACCCAAAACCAATGATATGTGCAACACTCTCGGTGGGGTCTGCTAAGATCGCCAACGGAACACAATGTACACATTGAGAAGAATGTAAACTACAACGATCAAACTGTGATAGTAAATAGGTCGATGCTTCATTTTGAGTCTTTAAAATGCAGGTTGACTTTAGCTGTCTTATGAGCAGCTTTACACCTCTTTTTGATCACCTCAAATACTTGGCCACTATACGCAAGGCGTACTAAGGTGATACACGTGAGCTATTGAAAATAAATAAATAAATAGGTCAGACAATAAACAGCACGTTGGCCGCGCTGTTTATTGTCTAAAACCAAAATAGATCCCATTACAGGTTTTAATACGGTACAAGTGAAACATTTGTGGTTATTTCTGTAAATAGTCAAAGTAATGATTTACGTTTCTCTCTGTCGGTTTATGGAAAATTCTGTCTCCAGCTGCGGAGGGAGGGGGCAGCGGAAGAGTAAAGCACTATTTGTAATGTACGAGATGTGAAATACATCACCTGCAGCTTGCTCTTCAGTTATTGCCGCGTGAAAGCCACAGAAATCTCAATTGAAGTGATGAAGTGAAGGAAGCGCTGTTAGGTTTATCAGCCCCACTGTAAACACGTGGCCAGGTCACATGAGCCTCTCGAAACACGTGTGACTGACCCAGTGGTCCTTCATGATTCATTCATTGCATTCATTCATTCATTGCATTCATTCATTCATTCATTCATTGCAACATTTAATGAAGCATAATATCAAATATACAGCGAAGAAGAAGTGTTATTTGCTTGTGAATAAAGTGTTTTATTATTTTGTTGATGGATGTCACATTGATAAAATGATCAATGCTCTATGGTAACAATGATCGGTCTTTTTTAGCAGACGTCATGTGTCAAATCCCTTTTGTCCACACCTTGCCTGTCGACTATCTGCTTTCAGTTCTTTGTAGTCAAGTCATCAGACTTGAGTAACCTTCAGAATGATTATGAACTTCAAAAACGCTGTTCACTGTCAATTTAGTTATTTGGTTATTTATTTAACCAGTAGGCCTATATGTGACAAAAGGACAAGATAGAATTAGAAAAGCTGGCTAATGCTTTTCACCATTTTGGCATGCTTAACCCATAAGAGCCCTAACCAATCAGTTGTTATCTGCAGGTCACAGTCTGTAGGCTAGAGCTGGTCAGGTTGTGGTTTCATACACTGCTGTGGCCCACTCATCCTGTTTAGAGATGGGACATATTTGTACCACATTTAAGTGGTCTAGTGTCTCAAACAGGCCAATATAATGCTTTAAGACTATGCCTGTTATACATCAAATGTTCAGAAGTATACAAATACTTTGTACATAAAAGGGTAACCATAAACGTATGTTTTAAAGCTATCTAAGCAGATCATGTCTGAATAGGAATCCCTGGCTAATGTAGGCCTATATTTTCATTGCGTTGTTGTATTAAGTATGCTATCCAAAAGAAAACATCAGCACTGCGATAACGATTGTGTTTATTCTGTCACAACAATACCACAGTAATCAACCAATCATCGTCTACCGTAAATGTTCCGTGAAAATCTTTCGATTTCGAACAATGTGTAGAACGTTGTGAAAAGATGATATGGTCTTACACGTAATGAACAAACACATCCCTTTATGTTAATAGTTTCAAACCATAAGTTATTTTAAAATACGTCAACAGCACACACTGAAATGCCAAACCATCATGTGTTGAAATAAAATAATTGTGAACAAATGCAAAATGTATAAAATGTAACTAATAGAGAACAAATTAAGGCAAATGATTGACAGCAATAGTGACAGTAGCCTCCACGTGACAAAGCTCAGATTGACCATCAAGCAAAGGCATGTGACAGTCTAAAGCCAGTTTGATTTTAGCTGTGCACTTTGACTCACTATTAGCTTGTGTATTCATGTTATAGACAGAGAGTGAGTAATGTGCATGTAGATAAGCGATTTCCTCTTTTACGTCAATAGATACAATGCTCTGGCTGTCTGTATGAAACAATAGCATGCAGTAAGTCACCTAAAGATGTAATTACTCTACACAGACAAACTTTTCAAACTTCTCAAGCAGACAATGACTTAAGCAGAGTGCTAATTCTGATATTCGCCGATACTTTTGTTTTTTAAGTTGTTGTTTCAAAAATGTACCTATGCATTATCTCCAGTAAGCGTAAGAGATTTGTCTTTTCAATTCTCAGTTCACAGAAATAGACCATACAGTAGAAATAAAGTTATATGTCGGAATTGTACAAGCAATGTACACTTTGTTATTGAAAGTAACAGAAGGTAAATTGATTATCTGTAATACAATTATAATGAAATATACAATACAATTCATGAAATACAATTACAATAATAAAAAGAAAAGTAAAACATAACAGAGGAATTGTTCAAATAATACAAAGGTTAAAAGTGTAATTCACATATAATTAAAGAGACCCCTTTACATTCTGACAACATGATACAAGCTTATCAATACATCCAAATTCACATAGCAGCATATTAGTACTCAGTCTTATAATGTTCTGCTGTTCTGCTGTGTTTATACATACTTGATTTTAATTACAATATTAGTTTTCCACAGAGCTCAATAGAGAACAGGGAGAGATAGAGTGGTCTATATGTGATCTACGTCAAATTGTGGACAGTCTCATTAAACCTGAACAAACAGCATACAAACCAAATGAAAAAATATGCTAATCTAACAAGGTCTTCATGAAAAATAAATAGCCTTTTTCGTCATCTTTATATTGCTTGAAACTTGATTCATCCTTATGATTGATTGTGTACAAGCCTACAGAAAATATATACATACAATAGGGCTGGGGAATGATTAAGTATGCTTTTAAAATGTTCCCAATATAAGGTTTGAAATACATGTTTACTATACGATACTTGGATCGTCACGTATTGATTGCGACGTAATGTGGACGATATTCTTCAACATGAGACTTGGAGTTCATACCATGGTAAATTCACCAGGATCATAGTGATAGCATATTCATTATCGCCCAGCCCTACCATGGTTTCTGACTCTACTCATCAAAATGTAGTCTTTTTTATCTAAAGTGCTATGTCATGATATTTCAGCAATGAATACAAAAGAAACAATAGCATCATTACTCTGTTAATAGAATCACAAAGACGTAGAAATGATAGACGGATAGACAGGTAGAAAGCATGCTTTCTACCTTGAAGTGTCAAGTGTCGTTCAAGGCATGCATGTATACACAGCACCCACATTGTTGTGACTGTATGTAACAGGGACTACCCTTCTCTGCTAACAGTATATAACTAGAACAGTACATAATACATAACGTAACAGTGATCCTCCCATCTATTTTCTTTCACTCGCATACTATTGGTCAGGAGGATGTCGGAGGGAGTCACAGCCTATCCCAGCTATAGCCGACTATGGACGGACAAAGGCCAAAATCATGTGCATTAATGCTACGCAGATACGACCCAAGCACACAACTAACCACCACGCCAACGACTGTGGCTCCACTCGAAACCAACACTGGAGCAGCATAGGTCATGGCTACAATTCTAGACCAGAGAAATAACAAAACGGATTTTTTAAAATGTCATCCTAACCTTTAAGACAAGATAGTCTCGCGCCCGACCACACTCACCTTCAACTTGGAAATTTGAATTTCAAGTGGTAAACGAAAGATTTTGTTCTGTTAGTTAATTATGAATGTACATAATTATCCGTTTGTTTGTTTGTTTTAAATGGTTCATATTTCTAAAGGTGTATGTCCTAGATAACGACGATTGAAATGAGTAACATCCGTTGGTTCAATCCATAGCACCTATGAACCTCTTTCTGTGATATGAAATAATTCAGTTTTACTTTTCATAGTTAAAAGGTCGGTATTTCTGTAAATTTGATATAAAGCGGATATTATTCATGCTTTGATTGACCATAATTGAAAAGCACATTACCTAGTTTTCTCACTACCAGTGATAATAACAAATGCTGATAAAAACAACGAAAGGCCAATGTGTATAAACTCAACAACAAGAGACTGAACTCAAAACACAAACAAGTCATTGTTCACTCACACCCGCCCCTTCAAATCCCCTTAACACTGATTCTAATTAGACCGCCCTTTCTCTGTAGTCCACAAACTGGACCATTTGTTTCCGAGCAAGGTTGGAGATGACTGGCGTAAGTGGGGTTATCGGGGTACCGGGGGTACTGGCATTAGGGGTACTGCCCCCGGGGGTAGTGCCTGGTGTATTACCAGGGGTAGCAGGAGTAATGACGACGGTAGCCGGCGCCAGAGCCGGAGTCACATCCTCAGCCAGAGGCTCCACTCGTGGGGTGGAGGTGATGAAGCGGGCCTCCCTGACGCGGTAGGGGCTGCGGTAGGCGGAGATGGGCGACAGCTCTGAACCCCAGCCCAGGTAGCTGCCGCTGGACGGAGACGGCGCCTCGGCACTGAAATACAGCGTTGTGTTGGACTCTCCTGGCGTGGCAGGATCCCTCTCTGGGGAACCAATCAGCAGTGGCGAGCGGCGTTCGGGTGACCAGGCGGGGGTCTTGATATCCAGAGAGGCCACGGACGAGGAGGCCTCGGTCAGGCTCGCGTTGTTGCTGTCGATGTGACGCATGCTCCCGGCCAGCTGAGGGGACGACATGGTGGGTGAGCCGTAGGCTGCACTCTGGTACTCGTCCTCGCCTGAGGGCAAGAAGAGTGTTTTATTATTAATGTTAGTATTATTATAACGTGCAGTATACACAGGATGCTCGTTCTGTGCAATGAGATGCGCAAGGGTTATTGACGTAGGCAAAAAGTCAAACACACAGTCGTAATAGTAAATACAAAAACAGAGAAATACATAACACAATAATATGAATACATTCCAAAAGACCACTATTATCATTGATTATTAAATCTGCTGTGTACATACCTTTATCCTCTGAGACTAGGGCACTGGACAACTCATCTCCACTCTCTTCAGCTTGGACTTCCTCCACAGGGACCACCTCGGGTGGGGTTTTAAGGCCATGAAACACTGCGGTCGGGGCCTTTTTCACAGGTCTGGCCACCACAGGGCTGGGGGCTGGCTTTGAGTCTGGGGCTACTTCTCTCATCTGAGAGGAAGACAAAATCATAATTAAGGCAGTGAAACATTGAGGGAAACATCTATTAAATACACTTATCGATGTGCCTTACTAAGAAAGAGCATCAACGCTAAAGAGCCTGATATAGAGGAATGATGTCGTTGACTGTGTCGACTATGGGGGGCAGTGTTATGCCCTTCTTGAACATACTGTACGTCACATAACAAACATTGACGTACAATTTTTTGTACAATGCATTGTTGTTCATGATTAAACTGAATAGCGAGGGAAAGAGGAAGAAAGTTACCTGTGGAGGCTGTGGTGGACTAGGCTGAGCAGGAGATTGGGGAGGAGACTGGGGCTGAATTTGTGGAACCTGACAAATTACAGTACGAAAGAACACAAGATCCAAATAATAGCTATTAAGGGTTTTAATCTCCAAAAATGAAACTCCCTCTTTAAAATTGAACTGAAATCGTTACCTGGAAGAACGCAACTTCCAAAAAGACTTCTAAAGCGGCATATTTAGATATTTTCTAAAAAGAGAAACGGTCCTTACCAGCTACCTATCGCATGACATGTTAGACCAAAAGGTCCCCCCATTTTGGACTCAACCTACCTGGGTATGATGAGGGATGTCAGGTGAGTAAACCACTTCCTCGTCCAGACCCATCAGTCCAGCCAAGCCTCCCTCCCCATAGGATGAGCAGATCTTGCCTATATCCCCTGTCTTCAAGGCTAAGCGAATCAGCAGCCAGTGATGGTGCTTCCAGCCCTCCCATTGGTGAGGAAGATCCATGAGTGTTCCGCCACCTCAATACACAAACAATAAGTACACGTCAATATGGCTGGCCAGCTATATGAATATTTAGCTGATTTCACTGAGAACATACCGGAAAGAGCAACGTGGCGATTGAAGGAAGGCGTCACTTTCTCCTCCAATGAGAGAGTGGATCCTCGTTCGGTGCAGGCTCCTCCGAGCCCCCTGTGACGAAGACTCTGGAAGATCTCAAAGGACTTTGGATGCAGGAAACGGTAGTACAACACCAGTGCTATGACTCCTGGTGACGACAAGGGGAGTGAAGAGGAAATGATGTAGCGAGAAATCAGCGTTTGATATTGAGTTTGACGGTTAATGAGTTTGAGTGTTGTAGTGTCTCACCGATAAGGAAGCTGCAGAAAACAGCTGCCGGGATGCCCACGGTATCCCATGATGCCATGCTGAACAGCCAGGATGAGGCCAACAGAAGAAAGGCGTTCTCAAGCAACATGGCCTAGAACAGGGAAAATAACAATAAACAAAAGCATTCGATCACATTCATTTGAATTATATTGAATGCAAGTTGAATTCAAGTTTTGTGTTTGATTGTGTATAGGGCGTTTCCCCAATGAAAACGGAGCGTCTTTTGTAACACAAGTACAGTTCAAACTTCACAGACAACATGCGTGTATAGGCATGAGGAAATGGCGATGTATGACTGCTGACTTAATTCACTGATGGGAAGAGTGAATAGTCACTAAATAAATCAATGCCTTAGGGTCAACACAGGCCCTGTGTTGACATACTCACTGTCTATGAGATCATGACAATTTGGCGCATTCAATTGAGAATAAATTGGTGGGACCAAGACATGACTAAACAATTCCAGATTTCTGATGTTTCTAATGTAAACACCCACAGCTACCCTGGACACATACAAATTGTGCTGGATCAACAAAACTTTTCGGATGGCCTCATTTGTCATTTGCCAGAATATAGAGCAACCTATACAACCACACAAGCCAAGGCTAAACTTTATTAATGAAAACATACATGGTATGACAGATTGATATCGACTGAACTGCGACATGCAGACTCCCCTCGCCTGGGTGGGGCATCATTTTATGAGCCGACCAGTTAGAACTAATGTGTGATGTGCAAAAATGTTGATGGCAGTTCACCAGCCTCTTCTTAATGCACACAGTTATTGTGTCATAGTTATAGTGTCTTTTTATATTGGGTGAACATATGCCAAGTTGAAAAGCAAACTTCAAACATTGTGTTACTGAAAACAATGAGTGGGGAATATGAATGAATGAATGAACATTGAATTTGTGTCAACATTTCATGTAACCCAGCATGAAATACGAAGCGATAATGCATTCTGCTGTGTGGTGCTTTAAAGGTAAAAAAGCTCAATTAAATGCTAAGCACATTGTTGTATTTTACCACATGTTGTTAAAATTAACCGTGATTACTGTCCAATTAAAGACCTCAGACAAATGTCTGAGGCTAATTTGGTGTATATACATACATACATATACATACACAGAAGACTTACCAGGTAAAAGCCAGCCATTCGGTACCTGGATGGCCCATACTTCACATTGAGGAAGAGGAAGATGTGGATTGCCCCCAGCACCAGGTTGAAGAGCCTCCAGCGGCCAACAGACTTTATGATGTCGGTCTGCTGGGACACCATCCAAAACGTAGTGCCTAGCCAGTGCACACCTAGCTCACAGCAAACAACATGTAGCCACACACAGGGAACATTTCAATTCATATACCAGCATCAAGTAAATTACACACAACTTAATGGGTTAACTGATGGATGCATACACACTGGGGTATTTTGAAATCTGTCACTTGCAAAGGTCTATTATCTGACTGGTTGTCTAGGCTTCCTCTCGAATGGCTGTATGAGATCAGAAACAAACACGGCCTGGACTCCAGACTGACCTATGACCCCCAGGATCCACTGTTTGAAGATCCGTGTGAACAGCATGAGAACAGCAAAACGAGATCCCAGCATACCCACCTGGGAGAGGGGCAGGAGAATAAGCATCACACACACACACACACACACACAAACATAAACATAAACAGACTGCAACAAATAAGACACATTGTGTTTGTTTACATTATATACAACCTCATGAAAACATTGAATGTCACAGTCCATGCAAGCATAAGCTCCCATATACACTGCGCATAGATCCACACATATTTACACATAGTAAACACAGAAAGTAGAATCAAGTGGAATCTCTAGTGTCCTAGTGAATACCCACCCTCCATAGCAGTCTACAGAGTATGGCAGCAGGGGTCATAGGCAGGTGGCCGGGTCTAATGAGAGAGCAGGCTCTGGCATAGAGAACCAAGGCCCAGGCCAGGGATATGAGGCACACCACGAAGCACACAGAGGCTACAGGATGGAGATACACAGAGAAGAGAGAAAGACACACACACACGAGGAAAGATACAGATAGTAAGAGAGAGAGTATGAGAGAAACAAGAAGACAGACAGAGAGAAAGAGAGAGACAGACAGAGATAGACACAGAGAGAAAGAGAGACAAACAGAGAGAAAGAGAGACACAGAGTGTTTTACAATAAACAATTAGGTAAAGAAAATACAATTTGTCGCATTCCATAAGAGGAAAAAAAACGGGAAGGAAACGTACTTACCTCAAACGTACTTACTCAAACACTCTTTATCCGTTTCTTTATCAGTTCACACAAAAAATAATCAGAGGACATTGGTCCTTTATTTGCCACACGGTCGACACTTCAACAAAACAAACAAAACAAAAAGCCACTGGTCTGAAAAGAGTCAACATACAGGCAGCATAGTGTGTCTCCTGTACCTGGGGATTTGATTCCTATGTCAGTACAGATGAGGACGTAGGTCTGCAGCAGCGTCTGGGGCAGCGTGACCACCAGGGCCTCAAACAGACGCAGGGCTGACACATCAGCCTGCTGCATGATCTCCCCGTACACATCCTCCTCTGGCAGACACATGCACTCCCACAGCCTGCACGGAGAGAGACACAGGCATGAGGGAGGGAGGGAGAGAGAGAGAGCGGGGGGGGGGAGTGGGGGAGACTAGAGATTAGCTTTATTTCTCTCCCTGTGTATATGTCACTATATGATCGTACACTTGCACAAATGTACGGTGGTTGAGCTCATTTCACAGAGCATGTGTCAATGAAATGACATGAAATGTCATTCTATGTAAAGTACTGTCTTGAACCTCAAGGGTGGGGGGTCTGGGGGGTGGCTAAATGGAGGTTGGTGTTAGCGCTGCCTGCCAACACACACCTACCTTCTGAATATGCCCAGGTGCAGTATGTGGGTCCAGGTGAGGGATTTCATGCGTATGCGTCCATCCGACAGGTACCACAGATAGCTTAGCCACTGAGGAGCCCAGCCTAGGAGGGGATATGTGATTGACCAGTCAACCAATCAAACCAATCAGTCAGTCTATTGATCCATCCATGTCATCGTTCTCACCTGGCAGCAGGAACAGTGCAGTGAAGCCAGCAAGGTGAGCATAGCAATAGTTGTGTCCAATCCACAGATAGTACACAAAACAGTAGATAACTGTGAAAGAGAACACTCACACAGGCACACACACACGCGCGCGCGCACGCACACACACACACACACACACACACACACACACACACACACGATAAATTATTGTATTGATTTCAGAATATTTTACATCAATACTATCATACTGTTAGCATCACCTTTACCTACTACGGTTTACAGCAGATGTAAACAACTACAGTATAGAAACTATACAGACGACGGGATCTGTGACAGTGCGTGTGTGTGTGTGCGTGGACATGTAACGTATCTCCAGCAGGTCACGTTTAATTTTGTCATCTATATGACCTTTGCTATGCAACGTAGGTAGTCCACATCTCACTCACACCCAGACTGAGTCTGCATAAGACACAGTACAGCCTCCTGCCTCTGTACAGCACTCCTTTCCATGTAATCCGAACTGTTTTAGCTGACAAACGGGTAGGCTGGTCAGGCGGGCTAGGCCCAATAATAATGGGGTACGCCCATCCCCGTGCCCATATCACCTCCAAAAAAAGGGCGCTGAAACCTAACAACATGGCTGTGGCGTATTATTATAAACAGGAGTCTGCAACTGCAAAGTTATATTCATATGTAGGCTATACAGCCAATGTGATAGCAGTTGGCGATGAGTTGGCATTTTTTTCGGCAGGCACATATTCATAACAAACTGAGGTAATAGACGCAGTGGTGCTGGCTGCAGAGGCGGGTCTAATACTGTTATTAAAGACATCTCCAAACGTTTTTCTTCAGAAAACTTTCATCTCAGCAACGGTACGGTTCATTTGAGTATTTTGTATTGATATTCCATTGACAACCCAATGTTCAGCAGTGCTGAAAAGGTGTATAGGCCTTCTGTGCGCTTGGCTGGTGTGTGTGTGTGTGTGTGTTTCTGTGCGCGGTCCCAGGCAGAACTCACCCGCGGTCCTCTCCGCAACGATCAGAAACGCAGTAAGCGCAAAGACGCAAACTTGGCAGCAAGACACACACGCACCTCCGCGACTCGGAGTCGCCGTATAGTCTCTCATTTTCGAAAGAAACCGGGTCTTTCGAGAACACAACCGCTGGCGGTGGTTATATCTGCTCCAGGTAGCCTATGGATGTGCTGTTTGGGAGTCAGTCCAACTGTACCCCGCTTTCTCTCTCGGCCCGTTATCCAGCGAGGGGTTTCTAACGTCACAACCCCGTCCAGTTAAAGTGATAGCGATGCTTAAAAGACAGGTAGCCTATGCACCTAGGGAGTTAGGGATATGAATAGAACCAAAAGAGTCCCATTAAGCGAGCAAAGTACAATAGAAAACGGACAGAAAAAACTACTTTTTAAAGACGTATCACTAATATAGCCATAACATGATGTGCTTGAGTGATGCTAAAATGCCTCTGTCCCTTTTTGGCATGATAGAATAACAATATAATTGTTCAGCCTAGCGAATAATCGGTGATCTTAGAGGATGCCATACATGTACAGTGTCTAAATATGTAGGATATACGTGATCTGTGGTGCCGCAGTATGCATCGCATGTGTCTTCATGACTTTCCAAAAGATGGCAGTGTCTGCTCTCAATGCAGAGGAGCATGAGCATTAAGGTATTTCAACACGAATATTTTGATATTATAGAATAAACAAGGTTACAAGGTTTGAGGTAAAACCTGCATGTTTATTTATTTTTTACCATGTAGGCCTAATATTTGAACTGTTTTCTATTTCGACTTCAGAGTGTCAGAAGAACGTCTACCCATCTACAAATATAGGTATAGATATAGCACATAACGAATAATGTCAGAATGACATAATTCTCTTTTAAAAAAAACATGTATTTATTATAATCAACAATTACACTCCATTTTAAAAACAACGGGCTTTTGGCAAAGCCTAGAAATACAAAAGTTGTACAGTTAATTCTTTCCTTGATTAAACAGTCCATTGAAATACTTCTATGTATGTTCTATGGCTCTTCTTTCCCTCGTTCTCTGTAAGGTATATGTACTGAGTGTTGTAACAACACATTCCCAACTGACTAAAAGACCAACCGAAGCATAGTGAAATAATGTAAGAGAACGTCCATCCCTTCCCTTCCCTTTCATTGAATTGAATTGAATTTCATTTTCCTCTACTTTCCTTTCCTGGACACATGGATATGAACGTCTATTGGAACATTAGAAGGGTGCATCAGACAGTGGCTCAGTAGTATGTGTTGAGGCTTTGGGTGACGGTGTTTATGTCTGGCTGTCCATTCATCCAGATCTCCCGCAGAATCGTCTCTCTCTCCTCCAGGCGTTGGGATCTGTCTAAATCTACACACACGCACGTGCACACACACATGAAAACACACATGGACGTGCGCGCGCACACACGTGCATGCATACACATACACACGTGCGCATGCAGGAAAGATGAATGCGAGCACACTCATACATACACACACACACACACACATATACAGGACAGATGAGTGCACACACACATGCACGCACACACACACACACACACACACAAACAGAGAAAACATGAAAACATAAAATAAACAATGTACCTCCAAGCGTAATTTAAAATTCACAGACCAAGCCAAGCCAAGCTGAGGGCTATTCTCATGCACACATACACACATACACGCACGCAAGCACACACACACACACACACACAGGACATGATGAGTGTTCACTAACAAAAGCATACAATGTCCTATTACATTACCATCAGATGCACATAATTATTCTATGAACAGTTGGTCTGTGTGTGTGTGTGTGTGTGTGTGTGTGTGTGTAAAATACCATCTGCTGAAGTAAAAACTCTGGTGCTCAACAGGGCTCTCTCAAAGCGCCTCCGTTGTCTTGCCGACAGGTCTGCGGTGTCATCCCAGTCCTCTGATTGGTTGTCCCCACTGGCACCACGACCCCCAGCCGGTATGAGCGTCATGTTATCTGGGTTACTGTTTCTGGGACAGTCACGCTGCTGATGCTGATGCTGATGCTGAAGCTGAGGCTTGTTGCTACGACGATGGTGATGATGAGGGCGGTGACTGTTGCCATAGTGACAGTCAGTTCGACAGTGTATTTGGAATACAATGGCACAAAGGGTGACAAAGAGGCCAACACAGACACCACCCAGAAACACCAGCACAGTCCTCTCTGGCTGATCTGGGGGTGTGAGACAGAAGCAGACAGAGAGGTGAGAGACCAAGTGTAGAATACAAAAGCGTGCCAAAATTGTACAAGCCTGAGGCTCCCTCATCATGGAACAAGCTTACGATACAGTTTTAATTCCAATAACTTGTGTGAACCACACCCTGGTTAAACAAAGGTCAAATACAAATAAATACATAGAAACTATCATTTTCTTTTATTAATTAACTAATAATTAATTAATATTAATTAATAATTACAATTTAATAGAGTTTCAGAAATCGTGAACTTCATTGTCATGCATTTAAGTGAAGGTGAAAACTTTACCTACCTGCAATGAATGTGTAAGCAGCCAACATATTGCTCAGCATCGCCATCTCCTGGGAGACCGCCGTTACATCCATATTTGTGCTTCCTGTTGGTGGCGCAGTCATGATGTCACAGGGAGTCGGATAGAGCAAATATTCTGCTATACTTTTCCAATGTGAACACCCACTATATCTCCTCTATTTCTGCGGAAGTGAAGTAAAGACAGAAGAAGAAAAAAGACAGGGGGTGTAAACTATAAGGAGGGGATTTGACAGATGACAGCGAAAAGGAGTGAGAAAGGAGATTGATGGAGAGACAGAAAAATAAGAACAGGTTGACTCAGAGAGAAAATAAAATAAAGAGAGAGAGAGAGAGAGAACGAGACAGGACATGAAAGTGAAGATAGTGACAAAAGAGAGATGAGAGGCATGGCGTTATACTTGATTCCCTTCAGCTTGATGTGAAAGCACAAAGCACACGTGCAAATCAACTGTCCTCCTGTTGACACCTTGTCTGTGAGGAGATAAAAACCCGAGGGCGCATTTGCACGTCGTGTCAAGCTGAAGTTCAATATGCAGAGGAAGTAGCAGCGCCGTCTAACCAAAAATGTACATACCCCATACCCATCCCATACGTTCTCATTTATATTACGTTGTCAAATGCTGGTATACCTTCAATGAAAGGTGTTTCATCCATCAGTGTTGCGCTGTAATACGCTGTTTTACATATAGAAATAAATAAAAACAATAAAACCATTGCATGTGAGTTAAAGTCGTTTTGGAGAAAGGATTTTAAAACGCCAAGAAAACATACAATAAACAAGGCAGCTCCCAGCCCCGTTTAACATCTACACACTGCCAGACTGAAGGCTATTCTCATGAGTGTAACGCTGCAGGAGGTAACTACCCTCCTTTCTCCAGCCCTCCCGTACTCTGTGTGTGTATGTGAGTGTGTGTGTGTGTCTCTTTCTTTATCTCTTCCTCTCTGTGTGTGTAGCTCTGTCTCTCGTCTCCTCTCTCCTTCCCTCTCTCTCTCCTTCCCGCTCTCTCTCTCGCTCTCTCTCTGTCTCTCCCCCATCTCTCTTCATGTCTATCTCTTTCTCTCATTGTGTCTCTAGATTCTGTGTAAATAACCAGACACTTGTTTTGCTCTCTGTGAATTATTTGTTTCCATGTGTACGGTTAACTGTTCACATGCTTTTACTACTCTCTCTCTCTCCCTCTCTCTCTCACTCGCTCGCTCTTGCTCTCCATCTCTCAGTCTCACACCTCACGCACATGAACACATGCGAACACACACAAACGTGCACACACACGTGCACACAAAGACACACGACTACTACTAACCTGTAGTCATTCCACATTGTTTGTCCCTATGCCTGTGTGTGTGTGTGTGTGTGCGTGCATGTGGTTGTACGTGTGTGTGTGTGTGAGACTAATGCAGTATGACACAGGCCGTTCCCTT
>OMKP01034672.1:3919-16805 GCA_900302375.1 Bathygadus melanobranchus | reverse complement strand
AGAGGTTGAGTGAAAAGTCTGATTCAGCAACACATACGGGGACAGCTTCTTCTTCAGCTGTGCGTTAAGAAAAAAATATCTTTGTTTTAGACGAGATTAAAACCGACTGCAGTTCAGCGTGTCAGGGTTAAATATCCTTGGATCAAATGTAAAAAAAAAAAGCTTCGTTTATTTTTGACTACACACTCAAAGTATACGCCTGTAGTTTCTATGGTGGTTTGGGTTCTTTGGGTTGTATGAGGAATTGACTGAAACAGTCAGGCATACATGCACACATCAAGAGACAGGCGGCATAGGCGACAGACAGACAGACAGACGGACAGGATGCCAGACAGACTGCAGATTGATAAAGAGAGCGAGGGGGACAGAGAGCGAGAGAGAAATAGATAGGCCAGATAGATAGACAGATAGAGAGACAGAAAGATAGATAGATAGATAGATAGATGGATAGTCAGATAGATAATCAGATATATAGATAGATAGATACACAGATAGATAGATAGATAGATAGTGGATATAGATATTATAAGGAGCTTTGATTTATGCAGTAGCGTGAATTCTAGATGGCCTTATATGAACGGTCCAACGGCGCTTCAAATAATGTGTTTTGTGTGTTTCCATATCGATATATTTCGATCGATATATAAAATAGGAAACACTTCGTTCACTGTTCGATCACGTAGAAGAACTAGTCACACACGCACATCTCATATTGTGAAAAGCAGTTGAATAGGGCTTTCATTTCTCCTATACATGAGACAATTACTTCGCTTTCTTTTCGATATGTCGATCTACCATTAAATGGAAAAAAAACACGTAGGCCTATAGCCCATAGAAAATTAAATTCCGTTTTTTTGTCTACAGACACTAACTTACTTGTTCAACCTTGGACGCCTGCTCAGACGCACAGTGATCCTTCTTCTGCTCCCTTCCCAAAAACTGCATTGAAAATACATCCGCAATTCTCATGCGATTTAGCAGAATCCGTAGTCACCGTCTCGACTCTTTCTTCATCCTCAAAGAGATGTGTCGTCTAATCCATCCAGTAGGCTGCTGCTGCTGACACTATTATGCCTTTTATTGCAATGCTGCTGCTGCTGCTGCTGCAGATGGGTCCGGGCTTGTGGTTCAGGTTTTCAAGACGCAAAACATAAAGGAGACACCCACAAGTGAATCCATCATTGAAACCAAACCAAAACGTGTTCTCTTTGTGTGTGTGTGTGTGTGCCTGTAACTACTTAGTTCCGGGTTGTGTGTTAGAATACCAAAGACGAAGATACAGACAGGCCTACTGAGAGACTTCTGTTCGAGCAGGTATAGAAAGCTCCTAATAGATGGTTATGTTGGCCACGTCCACACAGATGATGCCGACGATATTGTACTGAGAAGCTCTCTCACAGCGACATGCACACTAACTTTTCGTCGTGTCAGTTCCCTTCTAGCCCCGAGGAATCTGATTAGGTTTCACCTCACAGTTCAGTGCGGATCCAAGATGCTTCTTCAAATCTTTACTGGGTTGTTTTTTTTGGCGCGTCCCGCAATTATCTGTTCGTTTATCCCTTGAAGTAGGCCTATGTAATCCTGATGAGGCAGTTTGATGAATTCTTGAATTATTTTTATTATCAAATTTTGTATGTCGATTTGTGGAAAATATGTGTTCAACGCAACAGCGAAACTATACGTCGAATGCAAAATCCATCAGGTCTCCAAAATGCTTTTCAAAACCCGAACGCAGCTGACGCGGCTGAGGTGTCGCTGTCCTTGTTTCCTCCCAGACGCACAAATCAAAACCTCAGTCCTTCTTGGATATTTCCGTGAAGGGCTTTGCTCCCACCTTCTTTGCATAAGAGTTAATTCATCAAAGGTTTCAACGCGGAGTTTTCTGACAGTAATACCGACCACCACTTCAGCGATCTGACGCCGGGTTGTCCAAGTCTCAGCTCTCCATTGACGATGGAGGCAAGCGATTACTTCATCGGAATGGTTCACGCAGTGCTGCTGAGTTCGTGTTTTCTTTCACAACCGAACCCCCTTTTAAACAAATCGCGATTGGACGTTTTACCACATATCTTCCGTGTATATATTCCTTCGACGCGCTCAGCTCAGTGCGCACGACATCCAAGTAAACCGCATGTTGTAGTAGTGTCCATCGGAGACGAGGATGGAATTGATAAGTGCACGTACGGGCACATCACCGGTCTGGTGTGGTAGTGCGGTGGTAGGCGACCTCCCACGGATAAGCAGCTCTCCGGCAATAACGGGTTGGTGATGGTCCGTGGACGCTGCCTTCAGAAGCGCGTCTGGAGCAGTGAAGCCGGGGGACGTTTCACCTCAGTTCCATGGATTCAGAACCACTGCTGACATCAAGCAGACTAATTGACAGTCGTTTTCTGTTGCTGCCATTCAGTGAAGTTGTAGGTTGCTGCTGTCAACCTACAACTTCACTTCACTGCCACGCACAACGTCGTAAAAATAGTCAAACTAAGTGGCTTATTTCTTTTCCATCTTGTCATTTGGTTGGTGAGTAAAAAAAAACAATCAACAGCTTATATGGTTGATTATGCGCAGTGATGTCCCCATCCGCGTTGGCGTCTGTGTGTGTGTGCAAGAGAGAGATGGGGAGAGAGAGAGTGAGAGACGTAGAGAAAGGGAGCAAGAGACTGATTTTTTTTAGCAAATATCGAGCAAATAGGACACTAGTGCCACCTACTGACTGTCTTGTTTTCAACGTCGCCTTCCCGCATGTTGAGCAGGTACGGCGCCAGCGTAACTACGGCGCTCTTCTCTTTAACCTTCTCAACAAATGTGCTCACTGATATTGTCTCATCTGATTTGCCGCATGCTAAAGCGTAAATCCCAGGGCGTCCCACCCATTCTAGCAGAAGACAGTCAGTAACCTCAATACAAAATGACAAGGGGTGGCAGCAACACCTCTCTGACGTAACCCAACCTGCATGTTGTCAGAACATAATGGAGCATTGAATCAAATCTTGGAAAACACAGCTCCTGTTTCACTGACAAGCTGCTGTTTCACACGCAAGTGATGTTAAAATGTGGGCCATCTATCACATTAAAATGAACACGAATGTCCCATCATGTTGGCCCAAGTTGGGAGTGGTCTCCAGTGGACCACAGGGTCTGATGTGGAACCTTCTACAGACTGATCATGTGCTGCTCAACGTGGGGGAAGCATTAGGATTCCGGACTGCCTGGCTGTCCATTCCACTGTCAACACCGGATCTCATTTCCCTCACTGCTCTGAGTCCTGCATCACTCACCTGCCATCATATCTGCTGACCTGCCTGTCTCTCTGGGTGCATCGGTGTGTGTGCGTGCGTGTATCTGTGTGTGTGCACGCGTGTTCTGCTTTCAGAGGGAGTGCACCCTGGCCTTTTTGCTTTCAGGACGACGAGGAGAGCGTAATGAAGCGGTCCGTTCTCTGCCCCAGTCCACACACTCACACGCTTCCTCATATTCATCATCCCATACATGGACGCTATCACAGAGTAGACTGTAACGTTTCAGGCATGAAATTCACATGGAATTCTTAACATCCTTGCTCAATGGTTTGGAATCATGGAAGCACTTATTTCATCTCATGTTGACAGCCATTATCAGATGGGATCTATGTGAGTGAAACAGCTGTGACACGAGGTACTGGCTACATCAAAGTACCAAGTAATAGAATGTACTTCAAAGAAAACAGGAAGGAAGGCCCAATACATGTCTCATCTTTTACTTGACTTTATATGAGCAATGATAAAGGTTTACATACAGTATATGAGGCCTGTTCCCACACACACACACACATGCATGCACACACATGCACACATGCTTCTATTCATACACATGCACACACACACAAATATTCTATATATACATACACTTAAAGGCCCTACACACACATACATGTGTGTGTGTGCTACTATTCTCTGTATGCAGATGACTTTGCATGGGGAACAAGGTTAAAGGTATCCAGAGCTCAGGCTGTAAACAACATGTGTCCTGGTTTCCCGAAAGAGCAAGCCCTGATCCCTGGGGAAGAGGACTGTTGAAGCTGCATGGCCATGAAAAGCACCCTTAGCTCAGGGACTCTCCAGCAGCTTGAGTATCGGCTCTGTTGACGCAACCCACTAAGTAGAGGATCGCCTTGATTATTGGCAATGTGCGACTTAGTGCCAGACACGTGGATCAGAACTGTGGGCTATACTAGACCCTAGACCCTGTACTAGAGTGTGTACAGTGTTTCAAACCCAGTGTGTAGAGATATGAGCTGTTATAGGGCAAGATTAGTTAAAGTTCCCCAAAAATGAAACATTAGCTCTCTTAGGTCCAAATTGGGTTACCTGTACTTTAATTACTTCAATACCATGATGAAGACCAAAAAATACTGTACATAGGAAATTAAATGTATTTGAAGTGTATGTTTAATATAGTTCCAGGTCTTACTCCTGGTATACAGCTGCATTACGTAGTTATGACACATGCCTGCTGCCGTTAAACTGACAAGTATTTCCTCCAATTACATGACACATACATTTATTGTCAACTGTAACTCATAGCACAGTGATAGCTGATTGTTTACAGCGATTGCTTAGCGCTGCTGTAGCGTAGCTCTATCCTAGCCAAAGAAAAGCTATCCCCTAGCCCCAACCTGCGGTTTTATGCAGACGCCTGACATTCAGAAAATGCCATCTGACTTCTGTTGGACAGGGCTGTTAAGCGTCCAGTTAGGTGGTGGTTTGTTGGTTTAGAAACATGTTAATGCAACCCTTTTGTTTTGGGGTTTTCAAAATGTTGTATTAATTGAGTTGTGATTAATGAATGTGTTCAATACAAAGTGTCTTTCAACCAAAGGGGATTTTTTATCAAAGTCTGCCTCCTTGAACTTACATCCTCAAATGCTTAAATCCTTTTTTTTGCTAGTCAGCCTCTGCATCGTTGCTAAATATTCATCATTTAAAGTGGGCTTTCGGCTAATAACATTCTCGGAGCCTAAATTGCTTGAATTTCACAACATAATTGGCAAAGGAGACAAGATGGCTGTCTTGATTGAAAGATTCTGGCTGAGGCCCAGAAGCAGTTTCTTGAGACGAAGGGCTTGTGTGGCCGAATATGGAGATAGACGATCATGGGATAATCGGCTTGTTACTCTTAGAATTGACGTCATTAATCAATACTCTGCATTGACATACAAACATTTGTTTACTTGTTGAAATTTGGTAATATAGATAACAAAATATATAAGAGAGACATTGTAACCTCAAAGGATATTATTGTGCATACCTCTGGCTCTCTATATGCTTTATTTGAAAACTAATCTATGTTTCATATTCGTATTTCATATTTGTTAAAAATGTGTCACTTATCCACGCTTCCACATGGATGGACGTTAGTAATTGGTGGCCATGTAATGAGCTTTACATACAAGCACTACATACTCTGTCTTAGGGTTTGGGTTCCCACTTAAGCACAAAGGAGATGATGCATGTCATATGAAAGATTATTGTGGCCATACTTGAATTTCCGTATCTTCAATGTATTAACGTGTGCATTTTATTTCATGCTTTAAATGTCCAAATTCATGGATTTGCAATAAGCAGAGTATGAAATGATTCAATAGAATAATTCAGAAAAACACAGTTGAAGGCGTTAAAAAGCTGATGGATTGCTTCTGCATCGGCTATCTATAAATAAATAGACTAAAGCCTTAAATTCACAGAGGCAATATGTTCCCCATGAGCTACATCGTCTTACTGCTTTACAAACCACCTGCATTGTTCACACTCACTTTCATTCATCTCTCAAAGTGTGTACTGCTGCAATTCTCATCGTATTAATGTATTATACATACAGTAATCTATGTAAATAAAGACCTGATGAAATATACTTCAACACGAGGTTGCATTGTGCATATGTACTGTACATTGGGAAATCTAACAAGAAAGTGTTCTTTCAGAGAATGACACGCATTAAGCCTTATCTTCACACAGACACAATTATGCAATTTGGGGATGTGCCCCGACCACAGAATGATAGATTTAGCAACAGAGAGCGTCTTGACTGGCTAGCGTAGCACTCTGAGCCTCGTCTGAAACCTCTAATCCTGTATCATAGACACAGAGCCAATCCCCTCCAGTCTGCTGGTCTCAGACTGTTTTTGTGTTTCTCTGGCCAACAAGGAGTGCTCCGGACGATGGCATCGCGACTCACATGTGACATGGAAGCAGGAATACTGACATCTGCATGTTACAGACTGTCCCTGTCTCCCTCTCATCTCTCTCTCTCTCCCACTCTAGTTCCCTTTCTCTCTCTCTCTCTCTCACACACACACACACACACACACAACCATGCACAGACATGCCCACACACACAGGCATGCACGGATGCACGCACACACAGGAAATGAGAGGAATAGAGAGTGGATAGAGAGAGAGGGTGAGATGAGAGATGATAAAGAGATGTTGAATTATTCAACATACTTTATGGATATTGATTTGAGGAAAGCGACAGAAATTTTGTCACACTTTAATCACGCACCAAAAAAATCCCTTTAACCATGTGACCTGAGACCCGCGGCCAGCGGAGATGTTGTTTGAACATCAGTGAGAACACTGGGCAGGAGAAAGAAGGAAGGAGAAACCGATGATGACGCAAGACAGACGATTCATTAAGGAGCCGTAATATTCAATGACGCAGCAGAACCACGAGCAGGAGGCAAATCTGTGCTTCTGGCTATAGGAAGGCTTAGGCAGCCCCCACTTGGAGTATATTGTACAAATGCCTCAAGACACCGGTTATAGGATTTCCCACAAACTTTCTGCCAGCAATTTAAGCCCTGCCCTTTGCCATAATCCTCCCAGAGCCCCGTTTTTTTGGCCAACATGTAGAAGGGGTTTCCAGTCTCCTCTCCACCAGCACCGCTGCTATTAAATGCACTTAAAGCAGAATAGCAGCAGAAGCTTAACTCCGACCAACTGGTGGAAAGTGAACGTCTTATAGTGCTGTTTTTTTATGACACGAAAAACAGATAAACAGATACTGAGGAGAGACACTCGAGTCCTACTCTCCCTCAACAGCTCAGCCATATGCACTAATACAGATTATAGCATTGTGGAGACTAACCAACCAGCCGTGTGTTTAGAAGGAACCATAACATCTTCATCACACCATGAACATACCACCGTAGAGCACAAAACACGCTCTGCCAGCTTCCTGTGCACCTCGTTCTCGTCCACACTCAATGTCACGTTGAAGAATCCTCCACTGCTCCTTCGAAATACTGACACATACGTTGCATTAAATGCCTGTTTCTTCCTTATCCTGCAAACACACTGCAGAAGGCATCAGAAAGCCGTAGGTTATAATTCAAATCACTCAAGTGTTGACATGTGGAAAACTGATGCAGGAAGCAGTTTAATGAGGTGGTTCTTCTGTTCCAGTTCTGGTAGCCAACTCATGCGTATTATTTGTTATTTATTCCAATAAATCCTGTGTTTCATTTTGAAACCCAGTGTCTGTCCTATTTGAGTTAGTTTTATATTAGCCCCTCTATTCCCTGGAGTAGCAGGTTGTAACATAGGGTGTCACCATCACCCTGCCTTTCTCCCCGATGGACAGCTGGGACATACTGTGTGTGTATGGGCTTTCTGCTTCCCCCAGCCTTAGCAGGAAAACAACATGGATGGGACAAATTCACACATATCTGTGGCTGAAAGCGCTATTTCACATTTTGTCAAAATGAGTAAACTTTGTGATCATGTTTTGTGACAGAAGAGGTCTTACAATTGGAGTGATTAGAGGACACTTACATTTGGTACAAGGGAGGTACAGCTTTAGTCTTTTGAATCTTACATCTTTTGAAATGAAAACAAGACTCACACAGACAAGCAAGATCATTTTAGTCATGTGAACACATCATGTGGTCTTGTCAAGGTTCTGTTTGCATCCATGTTTCCTTTGTGTGTTTGACTGCACTGACTCCATTGATTATGTGCATGCAGCAAGGGAACGCAGCTCCTTGTTGGTGGTTTGCAGTAACAGCTGACGGAGCAAGATCTGCATCCTCAGTCATCACTCATCTACGCCGTTGTCACTCAGGGAGTACAATTGGCACAGTGACAAACAGCAATTATATTTCTGATGTGTTCGTTTAGAGAGTTAATTACTCATGGATATTTTGATCCTGACTAAATTGGAAGAAAATGTGGTCATATATAGCCTACTGTCATATAGTGTATATGCCAATCAGATATTCATTGGTTTATGAAATGCAATTATGCAATAAATATCAGCTACTAATAAGCTATTTGATGTTGCTTTTTTCTTTGTAGACTTAAATGAAGATTAATTTCTAACAGCGAAACATAAAAATGTTACTTTGTATAGCTTATCAAAAACAAACTACGGACTATGATTAAAGAAATGTGAAAGTATTAACTGAACAAATATAAAGTTATTAAACAGTGTTCCAAGTGTTTCAACTCTATATCATCCCAGGCCCATCCAAAAAATGCCTGATTATTAGCTAAAACAAAATCTGTTCATATAATAGGCAATGTGGCAAGTTTGTTCAGGCGTAGTCTCAACGAAGAAATACGCATGTTTACACAAAGTGCTCTCTCCCAAGGTGACATCATGAGCAATATCTTCACTAAGTGACTTGGTTCACTGGAGATCACACAGAAAACAACTTAGGAGGTGATTTTTGTATATGTTTGGGAGTAATCGTTAGCTCAGCCCCTGCAATCCATGATTTTCACTTTTCAGTTGACCTCAATCAAAAATGTCTGAAGAATTCAACATGTTTCCATTGAACTCGGAACACAAGAGTTTAATTTGATTTAATCTTCCATTTCAAGACGTAAACACATTTTAAGCCTGCTACATCTTCCAGTTCATCTATCCTCCACAGTTTGAGGTTAGTGAAGCTATAAAGGTTGCCTACCTTCCACTATTCCAATAAGTAATAAGCAATTGTTTGGCCATCGATCAACGGGTGACAAATCCTTGGGAAATCTCCAGTCTAAGCATTCTGTGCATTCTTCAGATCAATACATGACCATAGCCATGTCATGCTATTCCAGCCTGTCAATATAGTACAAAAGCTTTTCAATGTTATCTTTTCTGGGGAGTCAATGGCGTGTCCTGTTGTGTCCTCCGTCCTGCTATGTGCAAGTCAGCGTTGGCAATGATTCCACACTTTCAGATGTGAACGTGAAGCCTGTACGTTAATCATCTAGAGCCACACATAGGACACTTGTTCCTCAGATCACGGCTGTGAAACTACACTTCAGACAGGCGCTGGACACGTGTGTACGACGTGTTAATTAGACACAGTGGAACGGAATAAAAGACGACCAACTTCACAGATCAGTGAGGAAGATGGAAGCTTTCGCTGGACCGCTGCCAGTGTACCCTCCTCTGGTTCCCATGTGGATCAGCTGTGGGTGGTTCTGTTGTATTTTTTCACCACTGTTTTACATGATGCCCGATGTGGTTGTAATGAGCTCAAGTTGAACCGAAGAAAAAACACAATGCACAAAGTTTAATACGCCCGCCTGGCTGGAGAAACTGGCCGCCTTTTCCTTTTGTCGAGTGGGGTAAGCTGCTGGCACGGATGTTGGTGGAAGGAAAGAGGAGTTTGAGGCCCGTGGTGGCAGACTACCAAAGTACTTCACCAGCATCAGGGCAAGCCTGCCCACTATCCTTTCTGCTGACCTTTTTTGTGATGCTCATATGCAGGGAATGTAGTGTGCATATTACTGCCAGTATAGCCAGGCTTTGTGAAGTGCAAAATAACTTGAAATTACTTTACACTTGTAGGTAAATAGTTGTGTCGCAAGTCATTGATCACGTCCCACAGTCTCCTCCTCTGACTCTCCCTGTCCATCTAACTCTGAAGACTCTTCAGTCTGAGTCTCACTTTCTAACCCCTAACCTGACATGTTCCATCCAGGTTGGATAGAATGATAAGGGTTAGGGTTAGTGAAGGGTCAAGCCAATGAAGGCATGAATGAATGGTATGCATGGTATGTCTGGTATGCATGGTATGTATGGTATGCATGGTATGTATGGTATGCATGGTGTGCATGGTATGTCTGGTATGCATGGTATGTATGGTATCTATGGTATGTATGGTGTGCATGGTATGTATGGTATGCATGGTATGTATGGTATGTATGGTATGCATGGTATGTATGGTATGCATGGATGAAGACAGAGACAGGTTGAGGAACAGATGGAGTGAGCTGATGTCAGCATAACACAGTCACATTATTGCAATAAGTGCTTACTGTCTGATCTCAGCTTACCTATAGAGATAACCTCTGAGTATACACGGAAACTGTTATGATAACCATGGTAACTGGATATTACCCCCGGCTGTCTTCATATGTGGGGAGCAGTTATCTCTGTGTGCGTCTGCTTGTTGTCTGTCTTTGAGTAACCGATTCTGGTGCGTAGAAAGTGATCCCTTGTGCTTTGAATTCATAGCAGCACCTTGACATATGAGCAAGAGATAACAAATATTGACCCGAATAAAAGTTCTGCTGCTTTGTTCTGAAATGATGTGGGGATGTGGTGAGTTGATCGTGATACACTCTCTGAATACAATGAATCTGCACTGGGTTTCTTTACATACATGTCAAGCATTGCTGAGACTGGATGAAGGATCAATTCACAAAGGTGAAAGAGCCTTTTTCCATAGCAACTTCCATAGTGGCATACAATTAAAATGTGAGTAGTTATTACATGCTACATAGGACATAATTTAGTCCTTTCAATTCAGTCCAATGTGGCACTGCCTCTCTATACGATATGTTCTCTTCAAGTTCACCCAGAGTTCCTATGTTGCTGTTTCCACTACGATAAAAGACATTTACATGACAAGTCATTTACATGAAAAGTCAAAACTTATTATAGGGTTCACTTATTGTGTAGTATTTTCAAATCTGTGAATTTCTGTGAAAATATTATCAATACAAATCTAATTATTATATAGTGGACAGTGACGTACTCTCTCAAAAACAATAGAGTGTATTGCTGTGTAACAAACTGAATAAAAGAATCAGTGTAACTATCTATTTTCAACACTATTTGGTAGAGATGGGATCCTTATTGGGATCCTATGTCCTAATTGGCACATTGGCACAACCTCAGATCAAGAAGTTGACAATGCTATAGCCGGGGGCAACGGACAGTATCCATGGCAACTCAGAACGCCAAGAACTTCAACAGTAAAGTTCAACATGCATTCATGCCAACATAGGAATGAATGCAATGTCATTGTCAGTCACAGCTAACGTTAGCAACAGCAATAGCCTGTGAATGAATGTGTACTCTGTTCATAGTTAGCAACAGCCATCAAGGGACCTTGATAACTGTTAGGCCTTTGTCAGCATCCAAAGCCCTGCAGTTTGCTCACAGAACAACACGTCTGAAAGCTTAATCACCATAACAGACGCTATGTGGTCGTTTGCCGAATTTGTCTGAAAATAGCCTTCAGGATCTTTTAATGTTTTGGTCTTTTTTGCCTTTGTTTTCTCCCCCTCTCTCTGCCTCCCTCCCACCATCTCTCTCTCCCTCCCTCCCTCCATCTCTCTCTTTATCTTTTTCACTTCGAAATTTCAGTTCTATACACGCAAATACACGCTCCCTCCGACACTCTTATCATCAACATACCAGATACTTACTTCATTTGAGATACTTACTTGATAATGACATGATATGATGATACAACATACTTGAGACGATGATAATAAGCCGTAGTCTCTTACTCTGTGTTAGCACAATACACAATTTGAAAAAAAAAATGAGCTGAAAGCTGAAAATGTCTTTCCAGATAAATGTATGTAACTGCTACTTTCTGTTTGTGTCAGTAAAATGAAGTACATCAAGGTAGATTGAGATAGACAGGCTTGGCCAGGATTGAACACAGCTGTGACTTTGAGTCTCAAAGTGTGTCAAAGAAGGCCTGATGTTGTGCTTCTGGGTGATTGCTGTTTTCTTACTGAAGTCATAGCAGGCACCCAGCGGTGAGGGAGTGGTCTCAGTGTGCAAGCCAAGCACATATGAAACACACACACACACACACACACGCGCGACAATCTTGCGTTGCTACTTGTATTTTCTTGTATATATACCCCCTCACATACACATGCACACACACACATACACATGAATTCCATGTGTGTGTGTGTGTGCGTGTGTGTGTTTTTAAACACAGTGAAGTCAACATCCCTCTGTGGATCTCGTTGTTACTCGAGCAATGAACGTAAAACATTGTGGAGCAGCTTTTTGATTGGCTCACCATAGAAGCACTCCCGGTTGTCACTTCTTATTGGTCATTGAGTTGATGCTCATGTCCCCAGACAGGACACAATTTGATCGCAATAACACCATTGGGCACAGAGCGCCCGAATCTCCATCTTGACAGCGAGCAACGAGCGGCTGGCTGAGACTTAAACAATTGATGTTCGGAGACCATGTGCACATCTGCAAGAGGAATACATATATAGAAGGGAATACAGATCTATATATAGATACTATAGGGGAGGAATACTTTGAAATGTATTCAAGACATTGCTGAACATCACTTCGCTATTTATTTTCCATTGAAAGGAATTATATATTTTATGTATTTATTTGTTCCTATTATTTTATAGTGTTATTTGATTCTTCTCTGACTATCACACAAAAGACCTGCCTCAGTGTTTGTGTTTGTGTGTGAGTGTGTGTGTGTGTGTGTATGTGTGTGTGTGTGTGTGTGTGTGTGGATACTCTCCAAGACATCAATGGAAACACACATGTATCTCCCGCCCTTTTTAGAAGAACATGGAATGATCACGGACCGGAAGACGATGCATGTTGTCTCGTTCCTCATGCC
>OMKP01034667.1:0-11135 GCA_900302375.1 Bathygadus melanobranchus | reverse complement strand
TCTCCTGTTACACTCATAAAGAACTGCTGCTGCATTACAATGCATTACAAGCCAACGTGATTACCATAATCTATGTAATAATGTAGCATTACAAGCCAACGTGATTACCATAATCTATGTAATAATGTAGCATTACAAGCCAACGTGATTACCATAATCTATGTAATAATGTACCATTACAATCCAATGTGATTACCATTATCTATATAATAATGTAGCATTACAAATCCAATTACCATAATCTAAAATGTAGGTTACAATCCAACGTGATTACCATAATTAATGTAATAATGTAGCATTACAATCCAATTACCATAACCTATGTAATAATGTAGCATTACAATCCAATTACCATAACCTATGTAATAATGTAGCATTACAATCCAACGTGATTACCATAATTAATGTAATAATGTAGCATTACAATCCAATTACCATAACCTATGTAATAATGTAGCATTACAATCCAACGTGATTACCATAATTAATGTAATAATGTAGCATTACAATCCAATTACCATAATCTATGTAATAATGTATCATTATAATCCAACGTGATTACCATTATCTATGTAATAATGTACCATTACAATCCAAAGTGATTACCATAATCTATGTAATAATGTACCATTACAATCCAAAGTGATTACCATAATCTATGTAATAATGTACCATTACAATCCAAACGTGATTACCATAATCTATTTAATAATGTATCATTACAATCCAATGTGATTACCATTATCTATGTAATAATGTAAAATGTAGCATTACAACCCAACGTGATTACCATAATCTATGTAATAATGTAGCATTACAATCCAATTACCATAACCTATGTAATAATGTAGCATTACAATCCAATTACCATAACCTATGTAATAATGTAGCATTACAATCCAATTACCATAACCTATGTAATAATGTAGCATTACAATCCAACGTGATTACCATAATCTATGTAATAATGTATCATTACAATCCAACTTGATTACCATAATCTATGTAATAATGTAGCATTACAATCCAACTTGATTACCATAATCTATGTAATAATGTGTCATGGTCAATGTTAAGTGACCATCACATGTTACGTAGCAACACTATCTCAAGCATGAGAATGTGACTGTTATTGATAGATCATAGATTATTGATAAGGGTAAAGAGATTGGCATGGGACAGATGATGTCATAGTTATTTATAAGAGTAAGACTAATGTCATAGTTATTGATAATGGTTATTGATGATGAGGACGTCATAGTTATTGATAAAGGTTATGTAATTGCCGTTGATAAAGATGAAGTCATAGTTATTGATCTCGTCATAGTCATTGATAATGATGACATCATGGTCATTGATAATGATGACATCATGGTCATTGATAATGATGACATCATGGTCATTGATAGGGATGACGTCATGGTCATTGATAGGGATGACGTCATGGTCATTGATAGGGATGACGTCATGGTCATTGATAGGGATGACATCATGGTGAGTCGAACCTGCAGGTGCTGCTCTTCTGCATGACCTCAGCGCGGTGGAAGCCAGAGAGTTTGCAGAAGCCGTCGTTGCTGTAGACCACGGGCCACTCTACAATCTGAGCGTTGCCCAGAAGGAAGCTGGTCTCTGGGGGAGAGGACAGGAGACCAAGGGGGGTCAGAGGATAGGAGAGTGGGGGGTCAGGGTGGAGCGCCACACACTCCTAACACAATAAATTACCTTAGATCTTAGATCACTGAAGAACTCCAGGAACAAATGAGAAGTAACCACAAACAAAGAAACCACATGGAATCAAATCCTTTTCCAAGTGGATAATGACGATCATTATAATCATATATTGATGAGTCCCTAATTTCCCATCTGGCATTAATAAGCATTCATAATAAAGTATATAGTAGATTAAAATAGATAGTTATTCCTACTGTAAATATACTGTATGCTCACCAGAATATGATAATATAAAAAAAATCATAAAATATACATCGTGTGTGCACTGGAGACATAAATACACTCCAGTAACGGAGGACTTAATAGAGGCCATAAAACAACAAACCAGGCCCACCCGCGAGTGTGTGTGCATGTGTGTGTACGTGTATGTGTGTGTATGTGTACGTGTGTACACACATAATTGCATTCTTACTGTACATCTCCATACAGATTGTCCACCAAACAAAAATAATGTGTTTTCTGCGTGCTCTCTCAGCAGATCATTACGGTGTCTCTATAAATCCATTCACGAGAGCCTTTATGAACACGGGGATAATGCTGTCGGCCTCGTGACGCACGCTGCTGCGGACCAGGTACGACATTTATTCGCTCATTAAAAAGTTGCTTTCTTCACGAGAGCAGCACGACAACGTTTATTGTGAGCGCGCAATTCCAAACCTTCGTTTTCAGTTCATGCGCGCGTGCACAAAAGTACCGCGACTTGAGTCTGAACGTTTGTTTTAAATAATAAATGTCGCACACGTCATTAAAATGTCCTAATGAGGTGCGCTCCTATAGGTCAGACCGGCCTAATGAGCTGCGCTCCTATAGGTCAGACCAGCCTCCGCGCACCACGAGACTCTTAACGTTCCTAATTGAAGCGGTTACCTAGCAGGTAGCTTGTATTAGAGTTACAATTAGAGCTCATATTAAACATAGATGTTTTACAGCTCACTGAGACTAACGAAGTGAGTTGTGGCGGGAATCTGACCTCGACGCCATGTGATGAATTCAGACCAACTGTGACCTCCCAGGCGCAAAATAGATGGACTACTAAACGAAAGCTTCCAATTAGTGCTGACCCGCTCTGAGGAGGACTGGCGCCTCGTCCTAATGGCCTTTAAAGTTAGTGAGACGCGGGGTTACACCGCGTCACCACAAGCCCGCGCGACCTGGCTCCCGAGGCGGGCCCCCGACACCCGCACGCTGGAGCTCCGGCGGCTCTTGGAGGAGCCGGAAAGCGATCTAACCGCTCTAACTCCGCAGCCTGGGAACAAATGAATATATTGTCCAGATAACACATTTAGAAGATGAATAAGACACATGAGAGCTTCGAGCACGCTGTTCCAAACTAAAGCCTCCCGTAAACACCCTGTTTAGCCTATTATTATATATTATTATTATTATTATATATAAACAAGTACAAGTTACATAACGTCGCTTAAAAAACACTATCAATGATCATAGGCCGATAATTCACTGGTCGATCACAGGTTAAAGATCCATGACGGGACGTTATGTGATGTTATCGATCAGTCCAACCTTATGATCGATCGGTTCAGCTCGTGTCAATACGGCTGCTGTCGACAAGTTAATGAACACAATTAACTTTTTAACTAACTAACTAAACCGTCCGTTGACATACCGCACATTCCGCTGTATATGACGTCGCCATAGTCAAATGTGTTAATAAAGGATTAAAACAAACACACACGACGTCTTACAAACAACGAGTAAACAAGCAGCAGAGCACCCGGTGATGCGCGAGGAGGCGGCTGACTTACCGCTCGAGCGCCGGACAATGTTCTCCAAAAAAGTGTTCTGCGGTGCCACGAGCCCTCTCTTTCCCCCGGGCATCGTGCGGGCGGGCGGTGCGGTCGGTCGGGGTCCGGGACTGCGGGGTGTGGGGTGGTCGGTGGTCGGTCTCGTGGCTGGGTATCAGTCGTTGCGACGGAGAAGCTCATTGTAAAACCCCGCGCTTCGGCTGCTCGGGGCGCACTGAGCCAGACACGCGCGCCTCGGATGCATGCCGCTGCATTCTGCTGTCTCGAGAGATTCTGCCAGCCAGGACGCATGCGTGCTTTAACTGTCCGCTTCGGGTCCGACAGGCCGCGACTCGCTCCCCCCAAGCTGTGTGCTCGCGGGGCAGGTATTGGTGGTGGCGCGCCGTTGGGACGCACGCTTTAGGATAAATGAAACGGGTCGATTAATTAAAGTGATTTAGAAGCTGTACACATTTAGAAATAAGAAAAAGAAAACCAATAACCGTTGGTGTCATTTGATTTCATTCTCAAACGAGCCAATTAATCGTCACATCAGCAACGAAAACAAGCGTTTCCCCTGCGAGGGAGTCCCCGGTGTAGGATGACCTTGTTTAAACGGGTTAATGGGCCCCTCGGGAACCGACAGGCCCCAACTGGAACAACAACAATGGGATCGGTGTTCCACGTGCGCTCTGCAGCTGCGCGGGCTGTCACGTCTGTGATGAGCGCGTGTTTCGAGTGGTTTTGGTCCCGCGCTGCACGCGCACCAAGAGCGCGCGGCTCTGAGCGGTGTTCAGAAGTCACGAGGGGATTTAGACTGCATCACAACTGTTATTGTATCACTGTAACTGTTATTGTATCATTGTAACTGTTATTGTATCACTTTAACTGTTGTTGTATCACTGTAACCGTTATTGTATCACTGTAACCGTTATTGTATCATTGTAACTGTTATTGTATCACTGTACGTTTCATAACCGGTTTGATATAGGATATGGAGCTCTTTTAAGGTGAGTCTTAAATGAAGCTGTGTGTTTTTAAAAAAAAATTGGTGTGTGTAGTTAATATAGGCTCAATGTTTGATTTGTCCTATTTTGCTTTTGTAACACTGAAAACACTTTCCAATGGTTTCTAACCTTCCTATATCCAGACGACGTCAAACTGGGTCTCTATATCTTACATATAAATATATATACAGGAATATCAATATGAGGACCAATATGAATGCAGCTCCGTAATCACAGTCGTCCGTGTTTAATAATGATTAACAAACAGCGATGAATTATCAGCCAGATGTTTAAAAAAGGCAGAGAGAGAGAAAGTTTGGATGACCGCCCATGTAGGCTAGTGTTGCTAAACATAAATAGATTTTGGGTATAAATATAGGCCTACAAGTGAGATGTGGTTCTTCTGGGTTTGGACGGCTGTATCGTGGACAGGTGGAGAAGAGAGTTGTAGAACTCATGTTTGATTTATAGAAGAACTAGAAGTTGATTTATTATTGATTTATTGATGTATTATTGATTTATTAGTCTACATGAGCGACATAAAAATAACAACAATGGTAAAGCAGGCCAGACGGACTCATGAAGAGATAACACTGAAGCAACAGAGGAAATTAACTAATTAATGAACAAACTAAAACATCACAGGCCTTCATAGTCCTGAAGGGAGTCGCGCTAAACGTAACACATTCCCGCGTTGATCGGCAGCGGATGCCATACGTCACGGAAGGTCGCGGGACGGTTATTGATGGATAATTTAGGGTTAGGGAGAGAGAGAGACAGAGACAGAGAGATAGAGAGAGAGAAGGGAGAGAGACATCCAGTTACATCCAGCTCCCCAGTGTGATCGATGCTCCTCATTCTCTCAGGCCCCAGAGAGTTTCCTCCGCCATTGATCTCTGAAATAATGAGTCCGGGATTCACCGGAGCTGCTCAGAACTGAAACTACTGTCCTGTGCACTGTGTGTGCGTGAGTGTGTGTGTGCGTGTGTCTGTTTGTCTGTTTGTGTGTGTGTGTGTGTGTGTGGCTGTGCGGATGCTACGATCATCAGTGTCCGAGGACCGCCAGCAGGACATCGAGGGTCAACACGTCCATGAAGCTTAGTCACCAAGCGGCCATATTGGATCTTAAAGCTAGAGCCAGCTAGTGTTTTGAACCAAGATGGCCGCTAGATGAATAAGGCCCATTACCCTTATTGGACCTGAAGCACTCGCATTTACAAGGCTTGTCGCCGCCGGTTACAAGGCTGACTAAAACGTCAAGTGAAGAGGGAATACATAGCTAGCAGCAGCGTTTTCAAGGAACAGTTCCTGGAGTTTAATTGTGGACGTTCTGATAAACTACTATAGAACTTCTGACCCAGCAGTCCTACTATGTTACATCAGAACCTCTGGGGGAGGCGGTACCGAGCCTGATCCTTGTTTCCCATCTTTGTGATATTCTAATTTGTTAATTTGTGTTATCACAGATCAGCACCTTGGACAGCAGACTTTGTGCAGAAGGTTGCTGAAGCTGAGGAATGGAACCAGGAGCAGACAGCCTGCTCTACTTCCTGTGGCTGTGGCCGGATTCCTGAGTCACCACTTCATCATGAACTACAATTTAGAACACTTTAGAACACACAAAGAACGGCACAACGTTAAGAATCACCACCTTTATTTCCAGCATCAATTTTATCCAAAGTGACTTACGGTAAATTCAAATACAGGTCATTAAGGAGCAGGTAGGGGTTAGACAGTACAGAGACAGGTCATTAAGGAGCAGGTAGGGGTTAGACAGTACAGAGACAGGTCATTAAGGAGCAGGTAGGGGTTAGACAGTACAGAGACAGGTCATTAAGGAACAGGTAGGGGTTAGAGGGCATCTTCCTCAGGGATGCCCTGGAAGTCGAACAAACTTAGCAATAGACTATTTTGCCACAGTTCAGAAATTCAATAAACTCTAATCCTATTAAACGCTGCACCTTTTAACATTTAGAATTTAAATCGTTATCGTAGTGCCGGAGATGAGGAATGACTGGACTGGAAACAGATGAGATTGTTTCAGATGAATATCCTGAAATCGATGTTGTGATCAGACGACTCCTCGTCTGAATGTCAGCAGAAGCAACAGGACAAACTGCCACCTGACAGGGAACCCTTGTATGGACGGAGAACGTCGTGGTGAAGCTCTACTGTTAATGTGTTACAGTGCATTACAGTGTGTTACAGTGCGTTACAGTGTGTTACAGTGTGTCACCTGGCCCCAGTTAGACTGATTCAACTCTAGGGCTGTGTGAGGCTGCACACCTGTGATGCATTAGCTAATCAAGACACACAGGATAAAGCAGCCATCAAAGATTCAAAGATGAGCACAGTAACTGATAACAGGAACAGTTCTCCACTTTGGGGATTCGTTTATCTCTGGGTGCAAGTATCAACCTGTGGAGTGTGTGGTTGGTGGCTGGTTTAAACAGCCTTACTTGGCCTGAGTTAGACTGGGTGAGGCTGCAAACCTGTGGTGTATTGACTAATCAATGCCCACAGGTTAAACCAGCTGTCACCAAACAGTCAAGAGAGCGCTAGCATGCTAGCATCGTACCACGTGCTCTGTCCACAAACAAATACAAACTGTGCAATAAACCGGTCCAGTTCCGTCTTGTGTCCTGGTCATGGAGGAGCCAGCAGAAGATGCTGTGCTGTATGGCCAACTGTTACACAAACAAGGCGTCGACAGCAGGAGACCAAATGGGCTTCATGTATCAGACGCAGACGAGTAACAAGAAGAAGAAGAAGAAGAAATCATAAGCACACAGTTCCCAACACGCAGCTAGACATCAGTAACTGTTCTAGAGTCAGTTACACAATGCTACTGTTAGCACAGGAGACAAGTTAATGACAACAGAATGACTTCCTCAACATTCTGTCCATTCTACAAGTACCTGGTTTGACTGTTGTTGTTATATGTTATATGTGTATATATGTTCTATCTTATCTTATCTTATCTTATATGGGGTTACACAGCACAACTGTTACCATAGAGTTATGGCTCCTGTTTCCGTGGAGCGAGTTTAGAAAGTTCAATACTTAATGAAATACTTAAATACATCCAGAGGGGTCAATACAACTGGTCTGTGTTGCTGTTGGCGCAGTGTAAGGCGAGGGAAAATGAATGTAAAATGCTGATTCATGGTTTTGTGAACAATATCAGAAAACATGAATCAGCATTTTACAACAGAGGAGGAGAAGAGATGAGATGTGAGGAAAGGAGGAAAGGAAGGAAGGAAGAGAGGAGTCTCCTCTGCAGCCTGACAGCATTCTCTGCATGCCGCTTCAAGGAACATTAAATATTTACTCCCACAGCACCTGACAGGACAGGTCAATTAGGAGCCTCTGGTGACCTTTGACCCTCGTCGACGGTGCTTCCTGTTTCCCCAACACAACCCACCAGTTGGCTAATTAACGCCACAGGAAGACACAAAGAGCTCATTAATTAAACCATGAATTAATTAATCAAGCAGATATAGTGTAGAGGTGGAAGATGCGTGTGTGTTGCTACGGTGATACCACTTATCACACAGCAGGAGTGATGGAGTCTTCAAACTCTTTCTAGCTCCAAAAATCTAGAAAGAGTGGGTTAGTGTTAAAAGTTAAAGTACATTTCCTATAAAATGAATCGACCCCACAGCACAGTCTGTTCTCGATCATTCGACCCGTTCCTGATCAGCTAATCAATGAGTTCTTAGTACCTGATCGTCTCCACCCCACACCTCCTCTCTCCCCATGACCACGCAAGCAGGAGCAGTTTAATGCCCTGCTAATGGGCGCCTGGGCATCCCTCCTTCTCAGTCGAGAACAACCCTGTGGCAGGTTGATGGTTTGATGACCCAGCTGCCCCTCCCCTCAGGGCGGAGCCAGCAGGTGAATCCATTCACCACACAAGGAAAACAGTGTGTGAGCAAGTTCTCTCTCTCTCACACACAGTCTTCTATGTGGGCTGGTTGTGGGTCCCTGACCCTACAGGTTTAATCTGGTCCACATCCACAGAGAGGAAGAGAGGGGGGAGCATGTGGGGGTGTGTCGTGGAGAGAGCCAGAAAGAGAGAGCAGGGAGACAGAGGGAGGGGAGGGGGGAAGGAGGATGGATTGAAGATGATGTGTAATCATTTGGTACAAAAACATCCAGAAACACGATAGAGACAGAGGGAGAGAAAGGAAGACGAAGTAAAGAATACAAATACAAAAGAATAGTAGGGGATGAAAGAGGAACATGGGGCCCTTGAGAGAAAAGAGGACAAGCATATTAAACGTGAACACCAACTGCTGGTGTCATATTAATGTCCCCCTAGTGGTGGACATGGGCCACTGCCGACCACTTCCACTGTCAAGACATCAGTAAGTCCTCCGTCGAAGCTAACCACAAGGTCAACGGTCAATATTTACACCAACGCAACTACAAAATACAGGAAAATCAATGCAGACAATGGCATTTATTTATTTCTACAGCTCGTATCTATCCAACCATGGCTATGAAGGAACATATAGGCCTATAAATGAAACAGTAGTGTAGAATGAAAGCAGCACTGCCAGAGTGGGAGGCTGAATGATGGGCTCAATGGGGTCATTAATTACGACTCTCTGTATGTCACAACGTGCTTTTAATTAAGAACAGGAACTCAGATGTGCGTTCAAGTGTTGAGGACGGACCTTCAGGTAATTAGCTGAGAAGGGAAGGTGGTGTCTTAGCCTCACAAAATCCTTGACATCCAAACCCAAGCCATATGAATGGTTCTCATCAGAAGGCGTGGAGCTATGGAGGCTATATTGTCAGACGTTCATGAATAAAATGAAATGTTAAGCTTTGAGCAAGATAATGTGCTGCTCAATTATCAGAGATAAATAAAAGCTTGTTGAAACGCTTCCGTTTTAAGTTTTCGCTGCCATCTTGTGCCGAAATATTGAAACGCACCCATAAGCGTTTGGAGCCTTGATTTTGAACTTTATTTTAAAGGGGGCCCTATTCAACCATCATGGGTGATGTTCATTGGCCAGTTCAACCCTTTCAAAACAGTGACACTACAGGTTTGTGTGTGTGTGTGTCCACATATGACGGTAAAATAGGGGCACTTTAAAACCTGTCAAGACCCATTTGAAGCAGAAAGTTAAACCTTTAAACTTTATAATGGAAAGGTAGAATGAACCTATTTTGTTTGAGTAATACGCTTACTCTATAGTAGAACAAATATATTTTGAGTAAAACATTGAAATAATCGTAAGAAATTATGGGATGGTTTAAAACGCCGGGTCTAGCAGCCTGGATAAACGTTGATTCTGATGATTTCAGTTGTTAAGGTCCTTACAAATATTAACTCCACCACACACACACACACACACACACACACGCTTTATCACAAAACAGGTTTAATTTAATATCTCTTTATTTTTTTAAAATAATTAAACATTTGTATTTCTCCAACCCTTTTTTTCTTTTCTCTCTTTTTGTTTGTTTTAAATCATATTACATCTGGGCCATTCTAAAGCACACATTAATTCTGTCATGAAGGGTTTTCAACGACGCTCGAAAAGAAAAAACGTTTACGGTCAAAACGGGTAAAAGTCCTCCTTTCCTCTGTCCCGGAGCCCCCAGCCCACCCAGGAAACCCCAACCTAAAATTACTACAAAAAACCCCATGGTCAAAAAAAAAAAAGGAGGGGACAAGGTGGGAGTTTAAAGCGACAGAAAGAGAACTGAATAAAGGGAGAACACTATCATAAATACCGGGAAGAATTGCTCCATAATACCTCTTTATATACTGGATCATCCTCTCCACAGAATCCTAAGCAAAAATATAGGCTAAATGACTACGAGATACAAGAGTAGCGTTGTACTGCATTCAATAACAATATACAGGCTTGCTTTTTGACGTCTCCCCTCGTGTTGGTAAGAGTGAAGCCACAGCGCCCCCTGGCGGCGGGGCCGAGGGCCGCCCGTGGCTCACAGCGCCCCCAGGCAGGTCTTTTTTCTGTGTGTGATATTGTTTTTCAAATATGGTCGTTGGATACCAGTACCAGACTGACACCAGCGTTACCTGGTATGGTTGGTGACTCAGGCTCAAAAAAAGTCCACAAAAAGAAATGAAAAAAGCCCAACTAAATAAGAGAACTCCACTATCGAACAAAAAGGAAAACAGAACCTGGAATCCATCTCCTTGGAAACGCGAGCTGGAGGGTAGCGAAGGGGAAGCAGATCAAGTTAAACCGCAGCGCTACGTCGTCTGGCCGCCATGACACCGCTAGCGCTGTTACCATGGAAACGGACATATTACACTAGGACGTAGGCAGGCCAGATCACGTGACCGACCGATCTAGAGAAGCCCCTCCCCCACCTGAATCCAGCAGCCTCATCGCCCCGGTAACATTGACACCCGACTTCCTGTTGGTGTTTTTTGTTTTGTTTTGTTTACTTTTCCCCCCCCCCTCTGACTTCCTGTGCAGACAGGAAGTTAAGAGTCTCTTAGAGGAAGGAAGGAGGAGGAGGACTGGAAAAGAGTTTCAAGAGAGAAGATGGATTTGTTTCTCCGGTTCATCCCAGGCCACACAGGGACCGGTTACTGAGACGGACAGACAGGAGGGTGGTCCTTGTAAGGGAAAGGGGCGGGACTTCCTTTACTTCCACAAAC
>OMKP01034661.1:0-12335 GCA_900302375.1 Bathygadus melanobranchus | reverse complement strand
ACGCCGACCCGGCCGCCACAGCAACCGCCAACGGCAAAGCATCCAAGGAGCCGTCCAAGCCATCGCCGAGCAAAGACAGGAGGGAGGCCAACATGTGAGGGGGGGCTTTTACTGTTGTTGGTGGCTTCTGAGCTGCTGTACATCTCTCATTGCTGTTGTCAGTGGCCTCACACAGACCATTGGTGGGCCCCTTAATGCATTCAATGCCTCCTTGGAGCCATAGGAGTCAAATATTAAGCCAATATTGCAAAGCCAACAGGAAATTACCTGTAGTTGTACTGTCATGGATGTGTCAACAAAGTTTGTCTTTTTCTCATAAAAAAACAAAACAAACTCCCTCTTATCTTCTTATGATCTTATCTTCGTCTATCCGGGTATCTCCCGCTCAGTGCAGAAAGACATAGGGCATAAACTAATGATATGAGAAGGTAGGCTGGCAAGGGAGATCCAAATGTGTTACTCTGTCAACAAGAAGAACTAAAACGAGCAGACAATGTAATGGCTATTTTCTTTGCCCCTTTCCCCGGTTTCAGCATACGAGACAATTGGAACTTGATCATTGTGCCATAACTGGACAAGTTTCCCCTGACAACCACTAAGGGCCGTTCAAAAAGCTCTTTGAAAAATGCTTTACTGTTGATCTGTGTATTATATATTTAAATAGTCTTCTGGGTGTGATGGAAGAGTTTTGTTTTGTTTTTCAAGAGCATCGATTTTGAATTAACTTGCTTTTTAGTAATATATAAATATATCTATAAATATATTGCAGTTATTGTATTTTGATTTGTTGTTGGAACTGCAAATGAAAAAAAATAATAAACGTACCTGACCATCGGACAAGGACATGTCCAGTACATGACAAAAGTGCACGCTTCACTGCTAAATGTGTGAATAAAACCTTCAATTATTGAGACAGGAAGAACTGCTTGAGGCATCCTCATTTTTTACATTTTTATTTCAAACTTTCATTAATGTGTTTGTTTTTATTTCTTCAATGCAATCACGACGACGAAAATGATCTTTTCCGTTACATCAGTATAACTAAAACATGGCTGACATTTGAGATGTGGATTCAGCTTACTGGAATGCTCGCGTGTGTCACCTCTTGTAATGACAAAACGTATGAATGATTAGTCGAAACATTCATGCTGATTTTGTTTCTCTTTCATGGATTCATTTGTGAGTTTGATTGTGAAAGTTAATCATGTCAGAGTAACTATGACTATTGCGAAAGTACTGTGGTATTCTATTGTATCTGTGATATGTAAAGTACAGGCACAGCCTACTTTATGTATATAATATTGTAACATTTTGCAAACATACTGTATTTTTCAGCTCTTATTGTTTTATATTATTTGTGTTATTAGTGATCTCGTTGAAGTATGCTAGTGTGATTGTCCCTGCATTGGCTTATCAAAGCAATCACTTTTTCGGTAATCGCAATTACTATTCGTTAATCTCTTGTGATTGAAACCGGTTTATACTAGAAGGAAATCAAATCATGCGCTTCTCATAAAGATATTTTCGTATGATCCCAGGCTTTTGTAGCTTATTGTTGCAGACAAATTAATACTGTGAAGAATAAAGTGACAACCTATGTAAATCATTGTGTTTGTTTGCTCTTAATAAACTCACTGATAGACTTTTTAAAGTGTTTACCTATGTCCTTCGTCTATTTTCATTAAAGGTAGTGAGCCATAGTCTATTTTCCTATGCCTCCTTCATACCTGCTTGCCTACACATCGTCACCCCAGTATAAAAATGGTAAAAAGGGGGATATGCGCTGATTTATAATAATAACCACAGACAGAAATAGTGTGAATGTTGCAGGCGCGTCAGTAAAGAGACGCACCACGTGACTATTTGAAGCGCTGTCGCTGCGCTGACTGATTTCCGTTATATTCGTAAAGATGGTCACTCTTGTCTAGGGGTTGGGTTTACTTTTTGTTATCCAAGAAAAGAAAATCATGGCTGGACAAAGGCATTGAGAACATCTACAGTAATATGATCTAATTGCTTCACAATGGCCATAAGGGAGCTCAAGGTCTGTCTTTTAGGGGTAAGTTTTAAAGTTTGAAGATGCGTTTGGACCATTATTTCTGTGCGCCGACAACTTCTTGAGGGTAGCATAACATTGACACACCAATCGACTTATTATCGTCGATTGATGTGTCGAATCTGTAACCTTTGTAACTGGTCAACATAATTGTTTTTTTAATTACCGGATTTGGGAAAACTTCTCTGATGACGGTTCGCCCAAGACGGGCTATTGGGTCTATCGGTCTATCTTTAAATAGCCTAATATGTCAGTCTTAAAGGTCTTGTTTGGTTTGTATTGTTTGTACTAGCGTTACTCATATTTTGAATCAACTGGCCTCGTCTTTTGATGATTGTCCCTCTTCTTTGCATTTTTGAAAGAGATTTTTTCCACCATTACGTCATCATCCGGCTAGTTGCTACAAGTAAAGCGTTTGCTTCTTGCTGTGTTTGCGAAAAAGACGTCCTTCCCTGTGGCAAATAGCCTAACGTCAACGACAATGGCTACTAAACATACACACTATTTTGCAAGTATCCAGGGCGTAATAAGGAACTCCATCAACACTAGAATAGATCTGTAATAGAAGACTAGTCGTATGTAAAAAAAAAAAAAGTGTTGAGGCCAATGAATCACTCCATGTCTTCTCTTTCTGCAATTTTTAGGACACAGGAGTTGGAAAGTCAAGTATTGTGTGCCGTTTCGTACAAGACCATTTCGACCACAACATAAGTCCAACGATTGGGTAAGAACCAAGAACATTATTAACTATTGTTATTCTTAAAATATCTTATATCTAAAAGTAGTCAATACATTTTCAAATCTGGTTTGACTTTTATTAAAGCTGGTGTCCAATTCATCTGCACTTGGAGGATGGCGTTTCATTTCATTCCTTCATGTATTGTACCTCGGAACCACTGCCCTGTGGGACTGTTGAAAATTATCTTTATGGTTCACAGTGCGTCATTCCTCACCAAGACGGTGCCGTTTGGGCATGAACTCCACAAGTTCCTGATCTGGGACACCGCCGGACAGGAAAGGGTGTGTACTGTCACAACAAAAACAACAACACATTCGTAAACATGAATTCTAATTTATATCTGATTATTTAACCATTTCTAGCATTGTCAGCATAAGGTGTTCACTGTCCTTACGCTAAGTATCTTTATAACGTAGATTTGTGATGAGGCAGGTGATTATTGATGATTGATAGTACCATTTTTAAATGCAGGAGGTTAAATGGAAGTTCCAATGTGTTAAAATGCAGGAGGTTGAATTGAAGTTCTAATGTGTACACACAGGCCTGCCGGAAAGAAGTTGTTACTAGGCTACCAGGCTATTTCCTTTCCTTGACAAATGACTTGATTGACTGTGAAATAATGTGATGTTTGTTTTTGTAGTTTCACTCGCTAGCTCCTATGTACTACCGAGGATCGGCTGCTGCTGTCATCGTCTATGACATTACTAAACTGGTAAGAGCAACATAACCATAGAGGGAAATAGTTTGTAACAGGGGGTGCTGATAAAAACGGATTAATTCATCCATTCATTAATCAATTGAATTCAACACGGATTGCTGCGGAATGGGCCAGGCCAATCCACCCCCATTAAACCAAACAGTCTACACGCAATCCAAAAACGGAAGAAATAAGAATCTATGCGTTTAAATGGAAATATGGTGGTACTGAAATGACTCAACTCATTTTCTGTGTCATTGCGACCTTTGTGAATGACACATAGCTAGCTAGAAGCATAAGCAATGCAACTGGACCGGCATTATGACGTTATGAGTTTAATTTGCATTATCTCAATATTCATGTCTAATTTTATATATATTGGCGAATAAATTCTAGATTGTGCAGAAATATCATACAAAAAATGACTAAACTAGTAAGAGCAACGTAACAATCATTATAGCAAAACTACAAGCAAGGGGTCACCCTGAACACATTTTCAGTTTGCTGTGATCTTTCCATAATAAACACAAACAACGAAAAGTGAATAAAGGTTTTGCAATTATAAGTGTAACATGGTCAGATGTGATCAATCAGTGTTTAGTTTAGTTTACTTTGTAATATCTCAGCCGTTAAGATATTATACAATATGGCATTCCTCATTTCCTCATCTCCTCCACTCCCAAGGACTCTTTCCAGACCCTGAAGAAGTGGGTGAAGGAGCTTAAGGAACATGGGCCAGAGGACATCGTTGTAGCTATAGCGGGTAACAAGAATGACCTCGGAGACATCAGGTGGGGGTCGCCTCTCTTCTTACTCACCTATATGATGATGCACAGCGATGTGTTTCACTGAGTCGCGTGGTCGTGTTGCTTCTTTGGTCTCTTTCTGACTCGGGAGAAGCCTGTCTGCTTTATTCTGCAGTCTTCAGTCTTTTCTTCTGTAACACTACTTCTGGGTTTCATTCCATACTGTGCACCATGGTGTTTGAATGCCTTTTAAAATGGCCATCTGCCTTTATCTTTACGTGTATTCGCTTTTACAACCCTTTTTCACACAAACCAGTCCGGGTCAGAATGATCCATGTTTTCTTTCTCTCTCCAGTAGACACAGAGGCAATACACGGGTTCCATCCCACACACACATACCGCTGAGTAGTTTCTTTGTTATCTCCCCCTCTCCTCAAATAGACTCCAGATCTCGGTGGTTTTCTGTTGTATTGCCAAATATATCTGTCCATCAACTGCCACCTCGCAACACTTGGTTTTGATTATATTCAATTGTGATAGTCTCATGATTCTCAATCGTAACACAATTTGATCAACGCAAAGATTTCCGAATTCAGCTGATTCAGACAGATGTGTTGATCAAAAACTGCATCATGACCTATTGCACCCTCTGAGTGTACTCGCATATACAGTACAGTAACCTGCACCTAGTCAAGCCAAGCCGTAAAAGAGCTGACCTCGGGTCAAAACCCGAGTCGGGAAGTGGATACTTTCACACCAAGGGTTCATCGGTGGGGAAACTATGAGGGGAAGTTCTGCAAGACAGCAATGTATTTACAGTTACTTACTTATTTACTGTTACCTCATCTGTGTGCATATGTGTGTGTGTGTGTGTCTCTCTGTCTCTGTCTCTCTCGCTCTCTCTCTCTCGCTCTCTCTCTTTCTCTCTCTTACTCTCTCTGTCTCTCTGTCCCTCTGCTGTACAGGGAAGTGCCGATGAAGGAAGCAAAGGAGTTTGCAGAGTCCATCGCAGCGATTTTCATTGAGACCAGTGCTAGAAACGCTGTCAACGTTGAAGAACTCTTCCAGAAGATCAGTAGGTTCCCTGCATTCTGCTCTCATCATTATCTAGACTCATTCCGCTGCATTTACAATGTCAGCATTGGTCATGCGTAACGCACATACATTCTTCACCAAGTGCCTCCAAACTCGGCCACATGAACGTCCACATATCATGTGCAGCGTGACACACGTCGGCGTGTGTGGCAACGCCCACAACAATGAAACCTAATCTTGGGCCTGTGCCATATTTTCAGGCAAGCAGATTCCAGCCCTGCAAAACCCAGAGGTGGAGAGCAACGAGTCGTTCAAGCTCACCCAGCAACCCCCACCGTCCACTAGGAGGTGCTGCTAGTCCGATCCCCGACAGCCCTCAACCAGCTCCAGGAATACACCCCCGCCCTCTCTCTCCATCTGCTCTGCATGCAGGCTGCAATGCACATAATTCCTCGCTTCCAGGAAAGGGGGGCAGTGGACAGACCCACTGTCTCAGAGGGTTCACTTATAGTGGCGGCCTTGCAGAGAACAAAGGTATCAGGCTGATTGCTGGGTATTTTTATTGTGTGTGTGTATGTGTGTGTGTGTGTGTGTGTGTGTGTGTCTGACAAGAGTAGTGTTTCACATTCTGTTGAGTAGATGGTATACTGTTTGTCTCCCTCAGGTGGTGTCATGTATGAACTACAACGTGCTGTTTTTAGACACCCACACCTGTGTATTATAGCTGGTATCCAACATTGGTACAATTACAACAATATGGTTATTTTTGGTTGCTGTAGGCCTAGTGTGGTACATATCTAATTTTAAAGTTTTGTTTGACATACCATTATAACCTGAAAAGCAAAACAATACTTGTAGCAGAGAACAACATTTTGAAATGGTTGAATTGTCCATTCTATGAATTTTTCATCGAGTGTCCTTGCACTGTGGCTCTTAATTTGGTGATTTGGTTAGATCTATTGGAGCTCTTAATGTGTTGACATGTAGCGGGCTATGGCAAATAGACGCTGCGGTAGCTTTACATTCCAGTGGGTCATGTGTTCTCATAAACGTCAGGCGTCTTAATTAGCTGGATGATGCAGATTTAACCTAACCTCACCCCCCCTGTTATAACAGCGTGGCTGGTCAGAAACGTTGTTTACGTCAGCAAGTCATTGGACACATTTCGTCTCCTGCTTTGAAGGTTATCATTTGAGTGTTTGCATTAGTGCTTTTTATTATTTAGTTAGTTAGTTTTTACAGTGAATGGCCTCTTATGAATTGTACCCTGCTAAGGTCCGAGCACAGCAGGAGCAATAGGGGTTATTGCACAAAAGTGATTCATTATTATGTATAGTGCTAATGCATGAAACTTTATTATCAGTGCCTTATTATTGGACCACTTTTTAACAGCACTTTTTCAACAGATAAAACAGTGTTAGAAACTGTGTGGGGCAGGAATCGGTAATTCAACTTTTTTTGGATGGATGTTTACAATTATACTTAGTGAAAATGCTTACTCTCCATATTTTCTATGGCGATTTCAGTCTGTAGTTTTAAACCGTTGCTAATTCTAGCTTGATACCCTTAATATTACATAAAGATCTAATACTACTGTCTAATTTATCATTTATCAATTTGTCATTGCAAATAAACTGCCACACAAGTGCTCTCTTATTACAATATTTTGTTTACTGGGGATAGCAATGCATAATGCATAATGTTGTTTTAGCCTTAACACAGTAAGATGCAAATCTGCCTTGAAAGTACAATTTAAGCCGCTCAAAACTATGCCATTATGTAATCCTGTATTCTCTGAAGACCAGATTGACGAATGTACATTAATCTGTGTAATAAAATGTAAATAATATTTCCGGCTGTGGATTATCCGCTTACAGTGAGGCTGTCCATGTTGACACATCTCAAGTCATCACGGAATCACATTAACAGTAGACAGAAAACTGAAAAAACACCCTATGCGTTTATTTCATTATTTGTTGCTGTTATCAAATAATCATGACGAGAATAGTCCTTATAGTCCTTGCAAGTGTGTCTACAAATCCATACAGCTGCATTGGTGTCATTGAATCTATTTAATTTAACCATTATAGAACATGGACCTTAACTTATGCACGCCACACGACAACTAATTACAACATTTGGCCGCGTAGTCAACACGGTGAACGCGCAACTAGGTCGCGCACGCGCGCGCTCAAGTATTTGGATCCACATGCTCGTTCCCAGAGCTCAGTCAGCATTTGACTCAGTAGTGGCAAGGGATCTAGGATTTCCACTTGTCAGTGGCTCCCCGATATCGCATTTAAGTGCATCCCCAAGCTAAAATGTCAAAGTTGGAGCAAGTTCTTATTCTTGACCCCCCTGCCGACCTGAAATTTAAAGGTACGTACACGTGTTTATCTGTGTAAAAGGCATGTCTTTGGTAGTACAAGTGGAGAATTACCATGGTAGAATGATTTAACACTCCCTTCGCCGAGTTTCCTAGCTGCCTTGCTAACCTTAGCTAGCGTTCAGCGCCATTTTAAGCTAGCAAAGGAGGAAGCGGGCCCATATGGATCCTCGATCTGTAGTGACGTGGATACCTGGGCCGACGCTCCTCTCGCAGGCTTGTCATTCACGTCCAGTCATGTTTAGCGGCAATGTGGTGTGACGCTCACGAATTTAAGCATGCGGAGACGTTGGCAAATATATTTTCTATTCCTTTATAAATGCTCATACTTGGTCACCAAATGCCCATTAACCCCAGTCTGGGTAGCACAGCCTGTTAGCACAAGCAAATTGTTATTTCTTTAGCCTTTTATCCGAAAAAAGCAGTGTGTTATTAATTAGTCACTAGGTTAACTTGATTGACATGATACGAGTCAATAGGAACTTTTGGCCATTGAAATGAAGCCCATGAGCAGGGCTTTCTTCACTGCTTACAAGTGTGTGCCGGAGTTGGAATGGCAACTTAGCTTCAAAAGGGACCATTCACAGTTGTCACCTGCCCATCTCCTGTGGCTACCTTGTACAACAAACCAATGAATGTAACGTTTAGAGACACGTTTTCACAGCCAGCCACATCAAATCCCGAGGAATCAACGACTTGACTATTGGCATCTTCTTTTCTTTTTTCCAATTTCATGATTCTTTTACCTAAGATGTGTCAGTTGGAGCTAATGTTTAGCTAGCTAGCTAACGTTGACTAGCCGGCTCTCTAACCAGAATCTAAGTTAATATTTACACTGCTCAACATTTTTTGTTTGTTTACATGCAGTCCAGTCTCAGAAAAGACGTCGATGTAACGTGTATATCACGTTATTGCTCCTCTTGTACTGCCTCGCTCAACTTGTTACGTGTCCATTGCCAGTCATGAATAAGTAGTTGACAAGCTATTAAGCTAACCCCATCCAATTGATATAGTGGACAAATTGACACATGTCAGTGCAAGTGTGATCAACAGTATTATTTAGTGTCGTTTATATTGGCCATATTTAAAGTTGGATTCGTGAAGCATAAAGAAAATAACTGTACAAATGACCCGGCGTTATTTAATTTACAACATAATTTGTCACTGAATTGCCTTGAAATGGAGGTTGACAAATCCACAACGTTTTAACTTTACAGCCTCTAAAACGTTTATGTTTCAGTTATGATCTATAATGATGATATATAATGGATACATTTGGGACAGGGTGATGGGGATGCAGAGAAGGCATGATACGCTACATCACTGAGATGAAGGTAAAAATGTTCAATGAATATGGAGTAACTGTCCTTCAGATGAACTTGCGTTTATATAAAATTATGTCGCACTCATGTTGATATAATTGATGGAACAGACATGGTGTGTTATAATCCAATCTTGAACCTCCTGATTTTTCATTAGATACTGTCTAATGTCTCAAAATGTTGCTAATCGTCACACGGTTGGCATCACATTTCCTTTCATTGGATTAAACCTTTACCTGCAATAGTCTTAAGAAATCAACAAGGTTACATGACAATGAAGTCAAGGCAAGTTGAACACATGGTTTCTTCAGCAAAATCATCAATTGGTTACAGTTTGCAATAAGTGACGTAAAACAAAAATTGTATTGGTAGGGCTAAGTGGATTTACTTTGTAGATGATACTACTACTTACTATGGCACAAACCGCCTGTGCTAAGAATCTGAAGCTAATTCAAATGAGGCCAATTGCAAGTCCACAATGACAGAACATTGAGGTTTTATTCAAAGATGAGCATTCAATAACTTCTGACATGTTGTCCTGAGGCAAGGCGATATGGGCAAGAGGATGGGTGGCCACAGCTCATCTTGGGTTCCAGAGATGGAGCTAAATTTGTCTGTATGTCTTGGAGCTGCCCTGCTTTAGAGGTTCTGCTGGGATTCCTCCAGCAAGCTAGAGGGGGCAGCCCTCCTTTCCCTACTTGTTATTTTTAGTGTCCCATTGGCCTGGGGGACCCTCAACTCTTAAGTATCTTGAGAGGAGATGAGAGGGACACGGTAGTGCTGCTCAAGTAAAGGTGCCCACTAGGTGGGTGTCTTACTGCACTGTGCTCAAAGGCTTTGTCTCTTTCAAGCTCCATATGAATAGTCCTCTTGGTAGGCCTAGACACTGAATCGTGTTCTTTCATCATAACAGCATGGCTTGGTTTGGAGGGATGGATTGTTGATGTGAGCAGACTGGAGACCTGCGTGAGTGTCTTTGGATCACTGAGCTAATTTCCTGCATCTGCATCTGTACAGTATTACATTTTAATTAATTGGGAGGGTCTACTTTTCAATTGGCGTAATCACTCATCTTCAACCTTAAATACTCTCCATCTTCAGGAATTGTAGTTTTTATTTAGTTTCACTTTTAGTTTAATTAAAGTGACAAAACCAAGGTACCATAACACAGTTTTGTGTGTATGAATTCCTCTGTGTGACGCACCTGTGTCGCAAGCAGAGCGCTGTTCATGTGCTTAAACTGTACATGTTGGCCTTCACTGGGTGGGACCTCTCAGAGCAGGTCATGCATTTCGTCTTATCACTGAGCATAGGGTGTGAATGGCCCTTGTATACTGTGAGCACAAGGGTCCATATACCTTCTCCTGCTCAAGTAAACAGAAATGTGGAAAAGAAAAAGTAGGTGAAAGCTTAAGTATTGGTGACATCATGGCATACATATAAACGCGTCTCCTTATTCAGTGATACTCCCACACACATGGAAATCAGGTTCAGAGCTTAGGTGAACACTTTTCTTCATGAAATGTTTTCCAAGGCTTTTGTTTCTCAATGGTAGATTAGTGTTCATAGAGGGCATGCTGAATCCATCTCGTGTGTAGGAAGGTTTTCTACTACCTCCTCTCCTCTTGGAGCTTAGCGAGAGCTCTTAATGATCATGACTCAACATTTTGCTTGGTCCCTCATTTCTAGATGATGATGATGATCATAATATATGGCCAAAATGAATCTTTGTTAATTTAAATTTAAATAATGCATCATTTTAAGATATTTATCAATTTAAAGACTCCTTTTTCAGTTCTATCCACCACAGCTAACTGTTACTACACTAGTGATGGCTCAACCAGCTAGTGTGCCTACTACATACACCTGGAAGGAAACCTTTGCTGAGCTCTGTTTGAATCTGTTCTCATTCCCTAATGGCTTGCATTAGTCCCATTAGGAACACTGAATACAGGCTATCAGTATTTCCTATCATCACTTGTCATAAACCTAACATAAAAAGATAAGTTGTTTGTCCTGTCAAGGGGACCTTGTTCAAAACTGAATTGAACACAACAAGAAGGCTTACCATACATTTTGTTACCAAATGTTCCTGAACATTTAGTGTGCCCTGTCTGTGTTTTGCATGGCCTGAATCATGGGGCATGCATCCTTGGCTAGCTCGCAGGTTAATTTGGAGCTCCTAGTCTAATTGTTGTGATTGAGTTTCGGTGGGCTTATAACTCAGTGTTTTCTACAGGCAACGGTCCATCAATGCATGCCCATCAAAGCTGGGCTGTGCTGTCACTAGTTAAGGGCCTAATGTGAAGCAAACCCTGTCACAAGATAGAGAAGACCGAAAGTCTTCACAATATTTGTGCTGGTCAAGGCAGCACTTAATTTCCAATGTGGGCATGAGACATCCATATGACTGTTAGGGCAGAGGATTAGAAATGAAACCTAAATTAATTCAATTGGTTTGTTGCTCATGTAACCCAGCTGGAGGATACATCTCAAGCCCAGGTTAGGGAGCCCCTCCGTGTCAAGTTCTCATACACAATCCGTCATTCAATTCAGCCAAATTGTTCTGATGTTTTTTATATTCAAATTATAAAAATCCAGAAGTTGTTTAATTTAAAAAAAACAACCAAGTGTTCCATTCAGTGCTCCATTCTACTTTGTTTGCCAGTTTAACAGTAAAAAGACATCACCCCAACATCTATCTTCTGTAACATGACACATTCTCAAGCTCAAGGTTTAAGGAAGTGAGTTATTATCATGATAATATTATGCACACTCACATTACGGTGTCAGTAATCATGCATTTGGTTCTGCAATTTTCAACATGCGGAATGAAGAGGCTACAACGCTGAAATCAAATGCATATGCCAAAGGGACTATACTTGCATATGCAGCTCATGGGAAATGTAGTAATCAGAGGACATTGGTCCTTTTATTTGCCACACGGTCGACACTTCAAACACACTGTGAGCGGCGACACACACACATGCAATTATCGGCGTCGCCGGTGGAATGCCTTCTCTGTGTTTTCCCATCCCGGCCGTCCTCCCCCAGGGAAAGTCAGGAGCAGTGGGCAGCCATCAAAGCGGCGCCCGGGGACCAAGTCCAAGCGCTCAGTCCTGTCTTGGTCAGGGACAGGACCGAAGAGCAATCTGTTCTTCTGCATGTTTTTGTTGTGGGGTTCTATGGGGGGAACCCGGGTGAACACGGGGAGAACATGCAAACTCCACACAGAAAGGCCCGGGAACCAGCCCCGACATGTTGCACCATGCGGGACTTGAACCCACAACCTTCTTGCTGTGAGGCAACAGTGCTACATGCAGTTCATGTCCACTTCAGCAGCTAATTGAGCTA
>OMKP01034658.1:0-19535 GCA_900302375.1 Bathygadus melanobranchus | reverse complement strand
GTTAGGGAGACTCTTAAATACAAGGTCTCTTGAAAATGACAAATATATTGTGAACCCCAAAGATTGATTTTGCCGATTAATGCTGAATTTAATAATCACATTGTGAGACATACAGGACAGCATCTCTTACAGTGTAAAGTTGAATTATGTTGGACTGTGTTCTGGTAAATATATTTCCATGATTTGCAAACCTAATTCATCCAACAAGTTACTGAATTAAGTGTATTCACAAATGTACTCCTCTCTCCTGCTGCTCTTGTTGCAACAGCTTTACTTCCAAAGCAATTAAAGGCCATGTGTATCACTTGCATGTTCTCTGGCCCCTAAACTGACCCTTAGGGTGGGAATAACAAATACACTTGCATTCTTTGTACTCTGACTGTAACCAAGGTGGACCCCCAACAAGCCAGCCGGTGGGCGCGTTCCCATGACGTTCCCATAAATGTAAGACTGTTGTAACTATGTGCATCACATTACAAATGACAGAAAGCTATACTATACTATATATATACAATGGGAATATGAAAACCGTATTTTGTGTCATAAATATGGATGACTTGTTGTTGCTGCTCAGCTCATCTGGGCCTGGGATTTCAGAGAAGTGGGGAAGACACCAACTTAGCATTTTCAGTGGCTCCGTCCTTGCTAATGCATTCCCGAATTCCCCATGTGGGATCAATAAAGAATCATCTCATCTTATATTACCTTATAGCAGAGGGTTGCCAGGTTGGACGGGGATTCCTCTCTCACAGCCCGGATCTCCGCGGCAGGCACCAAAGCAAATGCGTCCTGGACGGTAATGGTTGTATCGGCCCAGAACTGGTCCCAGAACACATCGTCTGACGCCTCTACGGGCTGAAGGACAGGGCGACACGTCATACAGTGTTGTGTTGTGTGTATTTCCTAAAATGTTCTGCAGTGTGTGTGTGCGTGAACATCAAATAGGAGGCTCGATAGCACCACGACCCCATCATCTCGTTACAGGCAGGTAATGACTAGGCGTGTTGGGTACTCCGTCCTATAGCTGAAAGGTACTGGGTTCGATCCTCAATGTCTGCAACGTACCTCTAGGCATGCTTGAGCTAGATGCCCAACTGCTAGCTGCTCATTAATTACATTTATTTGAATTCACTTTAAGTTTTGGATAAACATAATCGTACATTGTATACAAGTAGGTTGGCACAACCTTCTTCAATGAAAGATCTATTCTATACTGCAATTATGTATTATTTTGTAACATTAATGTTACAAGTTGACTATGATAGGAGTACTAATTCGAAAGTCTTTTACGAGTGCATGAATCAATATTTTCAGTGTCAGCTTAATGGGGCCTAATGTGATCTAAGGACATGCCTACGTCGAGATAGTTGAATTTGCGAAAATGCGTGCTTCAACATGGAATCGAGATGGTGTTCAACGTGTTCAGGATCAACCTCACGGTCCACCTTAAACGCACCTGCTACAACCATGGTTTATGGATATGTTCGCTATTTATGCATGTCGATCTGTCTTTTTATGGATTTGTCTTGATTTCTAGATGATGACACATTTTGTGATGGTCTCCAGAAGCATTTTGTCCGACAAAATATCGCATCAGAATTGAAATTACACCAAACGAAGGTAAAACGTAAACAATCTTAATCTAAATAAATAGTAAATACATTTATTTTTCCAAATATCTTTTGCCCGTAATCAGTAAAGTATCTATTTGGCGTGTTTACATGTTAAATTCGAATGATAGCAGAGAACATGAGAATTTAGGCTACCATCTGGAACTCGAAATCCAACTCCAAATGACATTGTGAGAAGAAATAATGCATGCATTAAAAGTAAAGAGTACCCTACGCTTGAGACAAACCTGTGTTTTGGTGGTCAACTGTATCACTGCCTTTCTGAAGTGAAGTTTGGAGTCAGCGTTTCCCATTTTCCAGCGACTGTTTTTCACCACAAGCGCGTCAGCGTCTGCGTCTGCACTAGAACGCCGTCTCCCTCATCCACCTGACAGCTGCGCTCCCGGCGCGCAGGCTCTCCGCGGACCAGGACACGCACCAGGCCACTTCCGGGATCCGAGAGTACATATTTGCTCTCAATTAGACATTAGTCATTTGTGCACGCATGTAATTGACCCCACCGCGTCCACAACCATATCGATCGCCGTCGTCGTCATCATCATAATCATCTTAATCTTAATCTTAATCATCATCATCGTCATCAGATCGTCATCATCATCATCATCATCATCATCATCATCAACAACGACAACCTGATCAACAACAGTGTAATACAATACACAAATATGTTATTTATTTTGTTTTATTTGATCAATTTTAATTGCAAATTACCTAATCAATCTAATAAATGGAAATGCATTTAATAATAATGGAGTATGATTATTAGATCTTAGATAACATTAAATAAATGTAAAAAGAGTACACCCAGTGAATTAACCATAGACTTGTTGTTTTCATATATCAGTAGCATCAGCACAATAACATAGACAGCATACCATCATACTACTGATTTGCAGTATGTAAAATATACTATTTGTATTGTTTACAACCAAGGCTAAACCCCAACATACTCAGTTATAATACTTAGCCATTAGAAATCAGTGTCAACTGATTATAAACTATCATATGTTATGGTGTTGGAGTGTGAGCCGTCATATTTCATAATTACGTCATATTTCCAAAGTAAAACATAATGGATTATGTTGCTAAGCCTGACTCGTTCCCTTTTGGCCCGCCAAAAGACTGTCTTCACACCAAATGGGCATTACTGTAGCCAAGTCTTGCTTGTCGTGAGCCAATCATATCACTGCCCCCGCCTAACAAACAGAAGACATAGCAGACCCTGCAAGCAGAGTCACGCAGATGTGGATCACAAGTCTCCCATTTGGACTAGACTCTCTACGCTAAGACGAAATGCACAAAACAAAAGCGCTTGGTTTTCTGTTGTGCGCCCTGGCCACGTTGTCCACCACAGATGCAGTAAGGACATCATCATGCTGCTTTGATTATTTATTCATTTTAACAAATTGTACTGCCGTTTGTATACGCTTCAAAAGTAAATGGTGTGCAAGAACTATTAAAACTTTGTTAGGCTTACAGTAATGTTCATCTGTATCTCTGTAGGGATTTGTAAGGAAAGCGAGGTCTTCCCTGTTCTCTGGAAGTTCAGGTATGCCACCGTTCCTTGCTTGAAGCTCTCTGGCATCTCCGGTTACTCTGCATCCGGGAGAGAGTCGTATCTAAAACTCTGCTTTATTTGTTTTTTTTAGGGGGAATCTGCCAAAATGGAGGAACATCTGTTACATCTCTGCACAGGGGCGATCACATGTTTTGCTTGTGCCCCAGTGGTTTCCAAGGGGACAACTGTGAAACAGGTTAGTGGCTCTGTTTCTGCTCACTTAACATTTAATTGTTTTCTCATAAATGAGTAGAAAATAATCCTTTCTGCCGTTCCCTATCGAAAGACAACAGTGCCACCTGCTTTAGCGGCATGGGGGTGTACTACAGAGGCACCAAGTCCAAATCAGAGAGTGGGAGAACATGTCTGGATTGGGCCTTGGGAATCAGAGAGCGCTTCATGACGTTGGATGTGAAGTCAGGAAGGCACAACTATTGCAGGTTGGACGCCAATACACCTATCTGTTTCTACACTTAATTGGTTAATGTGGTGGTTCATGTGTAATTGGTAAGTGGGTTAATGTGGCCAAGAGGCGTATTCAATGTCAGGGTTTCCCCAGAAATCTAGAGTTCAGACTGCGTCCCTGGTGTTACGTCTGGGAACATGGCAGGCCGGTCCAAGAGTATTGTGATATTCCCCGCTGCAACTTTCAGCCAGGTAAGTGTACTACGCTTGGTACAGATGTACAGTAAGTAACCTATAAGATTGCATGATTCTCATTTCTGTTGGTTTGCTTATTGTTGGTTTCACATTGTGGTGTTAAAGGTCCTACTTTGGACGTTCCTTCCCCAACTTTGCCTCCATCCACCGAACCAGAAATCGGTAAGGTCATTGTGCTTCAAATCCATCTTTTGAGGTTTTTCTCCCCCAACAAGTGTACCCTTTTCCAAGAAGGGGATAAATGGTGTCCCTCCTGCATGCAGAATCAACATGTGGCCAACGGAATAGCAGGCAGATGAAGATCGTGGGTGGAACCGTTGCCACTGTGGAATCCCACCCGTGGGTGGCTGCTATATTCTGGCGGAGCAAATCCAGACAGAGGGTGTTCCGGTGCGGAGGAAGTCTGATCTCCACCTGCTGGGTGCTGACCGCCGCCCACTGCTTCCCTAACGGGTAAGAACCATGACATACTCAGCAGTAACTCAGCAGGTGTATGGTTGGTGAGACAATCAGAATATCGATTATTACTTATTCATGTATCTTTCCTGATCCAGGGCACAGACCAAAGCGCGTCGCTTATCTGTCATTTTGGGTAAAAGTGCTTTGAACGAGACCGAGCCATCCTCAGAGCAGATATTCCAGGTGGCAGAACTTATTGTCCATGAAGGGTATGACAACAGCGAGGGGAGCTATGACAATGACATTGGTAGGATTTCATCCAACACACTGTGCCTCCAGTTCATCTATCGTCAATTTGATCAGAAAAACGTTTTACATTGTGAATTTGAGCTTCATATGATCTGCTGTTCTCCAGCTCTGCTGAGGTTGAAGGGGCATGGGCAGTGTGCAAGGGAGACCAGGTCAGTCAGGACTGTCTGTCTGCCACCACCTGGACAGAGCCTCCAGTCTGGGATCCAATGTGAGATAGCAGGCTATGGAAAAGAGCAGAAAGGTGAATTAACCTGATACACATCTACAAGTTCCATGCACATATACCTGGACAGAACATACCTGCTCTGTAGAGAGTTCTCCTAAAAAAGTATTTGTTTATTTTGTGTTTTTCTTCCAGGCCTGTGGTATAACTCTCAGTACCTCAGACAAGGCAAGGTCCTTCTCATGTCTCATGACGTGTGTCAGGATGAGAACTATTACGGCGGCCTGATCACAGGGAATATGTTCTGCGCCGGTCGTCCAGACTGGAGTCAGGATGCATGCGAGGTATGCATCACGCAAGTCCTGACTTGATTAGGCGAGTTGATGATTAAAGAGAAGTGTTGTTGTGATTTTTCTTTCCCCACTTGTTTTCCACAGGGCGACTCTGGAGGGCCTCTGGTGTGTGAAGTGGCTGGCAGGCTGTACCTCTTCGGCATCGTCAGCTGGGGCGAAGGTTGTGCTAGAGAGTTCCGGCCAGGCGTCTACACCACGGTGACCAATTACAACCAGTGGATAGCGATGAAAACCGGCCTGTCCTCCTTCGCAGCTGGCGCCACGTTTTCCATGGCTCCTCTGAAGTGACCTCGTCACAAACAGCACTTTATCTGCTGTGCGCGTGTGCGTGTGTGCGTGTGTGTGTGTCCATGCTGTCTATGATTAACTCAGTGTAGAATGTAAGTAGTTCTGTACTGTGCAGGGTTTTATGTTGGCTTGGGTGGTTTTGTGTCAATATTTGAAGCAATATGTAAATTTATCTGCAGATGTGAGAGTTATGTGAGTATTAGTGAATATTGTGAGTATGTGAGACATTTTTTTAGATATATATTTTTGTACTTCAAACCATGTAACTTGTTCTGTTGCTGCTTTTCAATTGAATAAATGTGTTTATATATTCCAATGTGTTTGTTAGTTGTGAGTTGTTTTGGGCCAGAGTAATTCAAACAGATTCTAAGAGCCAATCTCTAGAAACTCAATGAACACCAAGTGGAAGAAATCCATATATGGACAAGTGAAATATTGCCAAGAAAAGAATCAGACTACAAGCAGCTGGGGAAAACCAATGGAAAGATGATAATAATACTAATTATTATAATATATAGCGCCTTCCAAGAAACCCAAGGAAGCTTTACATGATAAAGAGGGACAGGAGTCCGGAAATGATTCCATTATTCAACCATTAACATCTGTTTCTATAGAATAGATTTTTTTTAAATGCAGCTGTTTCAGGGAGTCGTCATGCAATGTATCTGTATCCGCCTTTCGTGGTATGCTCGATTTCTAAAGCCCTTATGTTTAAAAAAACGGACAATATTGTGTCTCATCTAATGACATTTAACATTCCCGATGATACATGATACTCAGAATTGCTCAGAATTTCACTCCCATAGTTATACCACATCCATCACTAAGGCGACTTCCTGTAAACCAGGGGTTCCAGCACTTTTTTGGCGTATGACCTAATTTTTCTCTGACTTTTCTGACTTTTGACTGCCTTGTGCAGCTGCTAATTGACGTCTGCCTGTAATATCAATATCCCAGTGAACATATAGCACCACATTAAGTGATCAGAAGTAGTTTGCTCCTGGCTAGGAATGAGTTGTTCGTTCGTATATACAGGAGTCAGGACCGATATGAGATATATGAGACCTTTCAAACCTTTATTGTTTTTTTTCCAAAAATGTATCATCAAATATTTACATTATATATATTATATATAGATATATATTTACTTATAAGTCAACAATCTCCCGTGACTCCATATACACATCAGGCAAATGGGGTCCTGACCCCAAGGTTGGGAAACACTGCTCTAAATCTAATCACCAATGATTCCTGTTCAGCTCTTGTCATCGACGACACAAACAGGAATCAAATGGTCATGACATGGTGTTCAACTCATCACACGATCCCGACAGCTGACACCAGAAGCTTCCGGGAGTAGATGGCGGAGTATGGTTTTCCACTTTAACTGGGAAACCTTGTTACACAACATCTGGGGGTCCTCCCAACCCAGTCTGGCCAGGGATTAGGGGAATCTGCTGCTAGGGGCCTCCCCCGTAATGTCTACGGGACACCCCAACTGCAGCAGCTGACCCTGTTAAATATGTTCCAAGGAACTGGGTCAGAAGGGGGGAGGAACACTCCATTCACTATTTAAGGAATGTGGATTTAGGGGACTGATGCGATTCACTGTCATACAGATCAGGTTTCACCATTCACTACATGCAGTGGTGGAAGGTAACTAAGTAAATTTACTCAAGTACTGTACTTAAGTATGACTGCTACTTTGTACTTCTACTCCACTACATCTCAGAGGCAAATATTGTACTTTTTACTCCACAACATTTATCTTAACTAAATATAATCAATAAATAAATGATGATATTATTGTATCACTAGGGCTTTATTGGTCCCCAAGGGGAAATCCACAAGCTACCCAGCAGTATGTAAAGTAATATATAATATATACATAAATTAAAACTACAGTGTAGCTTCACATTAAAGCTATTAACACATTAATGCATCGATAATTATAATCCAACAATATATATTATTCTGCAATGGGCCATTCTGCATAATGAGTACTTTTACTTTTGGGACTACTTTTACTCAAGTAACATTTGTTTTAGTACAGTGTGGTATTATTACTTTTACTTAAGTAAAAAATCTGAGTACACAGTATGGGTCATTTTTTATATATATTGGCCAGCTCTGCCACTGCCTGCTGAGTTGTGGTACTAATCAACCTCTAGCAGGTTCTTCACAACATAAGGGCTGGTCCTGTGAGACCAGGCCCATATTAAACCCTGGCTTGAAGCAGGTCAGTGTGAAGTCTACAGCTGCATCTCTCAGACTCACCAACAGATGGCAGCACTGGCTCTTTCACTTGATACAGTCTGTCACGCATAACGGGAACGGGAGTTGTAATGGGATATTATTTACTTTAAGTGGACCGTTTATAGTTACACATTCCAATGCTTTTACCCTGCTAACGCATTGTGACATGAATAGTCAGATTTGAAATTCGCTTAATCGTTATTATCTTTCATTAATAAGTTGCTGGAGTTGCTCTGTTGTGTCAGACAGATGGGCGTGCCCTGTGCTTAGGCCTCGGTCTGAAAAGGTCAAACCATTTTTTCTGGATCAAGGACTACTAACACCATAGCACTTGTTAAATACTCCACTGTTCCTCACAGTGAGAGTGAACATAAGTGTAAGATTTAGGCCTAAGTTAACGCTTTTTGTGGTCAACATAAGAGTTGCCCACGCTGCTATAGCAGGACATTCCCCTAGCCATACCACCATCTACAGGCCTCCTACAGCTGACGTGATGTGCTGGAGAAGAGAGGGGCTGCCAAGACCACCCATCCATCTTAACCTGTCCTCTCACATTCCCCAGAGCGCACACACACACACACACGGGAGGGACTTGTCAGTAACTGGAGACCGGAAGCAAACTGCTCAGTCCACCCCCCTCACTTTGATGTCTATATTCAGTGTGATGTTTGAACACTAATGCTCTGGGAATCGTGATGTGACGAAGACCTGTGGTGGATCCGGCTGTTTGCTTTGTAATAATTACTAGTCGTACTACTGTAAAAAAGTTTAAGTATGCAGTGTGAAGTTATCAAGCCCCCTTTCTCTCATACTTTCAACATGTGAATTCACCTATTAAAGAGAGAAGACAAAGCTATGAGGTTTTTTATTTACATATATAGTTAACTTTCACAGGCCTACAGTGTAATAATTCCTAACTAGCAGGCGCATTTGTCAAGCCCTTGTAAGTTTACATGAGGGTTCACACATAGTAACTTCTTTGATTCTTTTCCTTTGGACTCTTCCTTTTTAGGAAATGGGCTGCTGTCTTGTAGCCCCTCTTGGGAATCCGTGGGAATTCTTTAGCTAGTTTGTATGGCTGTTGGCTTTGGAACCACTAAAACTGTTATTTCAGGGTGTAAGGCTGAGGGGAAGATGGAATTGAAAAAATGTGCCATACTTTGTTCAGCCCTGTCTTGGTTTTGTAAACAAATGTTTGTGGTTTGGTCTCTTTCTAAAATAAGAATATAAATCTAACCTACATGTTGCTGTTAGGTAGACTATGGTTCTGCTGGGCTTTAGTATGGGTTTAGTTTTTTAAGCATATTATTATTGATCTGTTAATTTAACTACATTAAACTCCATTTGTGTGGACTTCTAAAGATGAAAAACAAAACAAATTCAACTACTTTCATGACATATGAAAACAATCTCATGAGTAGTCTATACTATAGTGTTTATCCACAGACTACGGCAGCATACCGGTCATCCTGTACACAGGGGTCCTTGCCGTTTGAATTCCACTCCTTACAACAGTAGGCGCATATTTCCCTTTTTAGGGCATGAGAATGTATTACGTAATTTAGGGAGCACTCGCATCTCTAGCAAACTCGACTACGTCCACTGTGGAGGGCGGGGCGGGTCAGAGTGGCACTAGCGTGGACCAATCACGGGCGAGGATCCTGCCTTCCCTTGCGCCCATTAGCTAGAGGGCGGACGTGAATTCATTGAAGTCTAGGTTGCTCACTCGCTCTGTGGAGTTTTTTTTTCACGTTGATGGTTTCAAGGGGAGTAGTTGTAGTCTTCCCAGAGAGTCCAACTGTCCTGGGGGAGAAAAAGTAACACAACTTAACGGGGTAAACCGGAAAGGAGAGCCGATCTTAGTTTTTTGTATTAGTGAGTGGTCGAAAGTCGCAATCATGCCGGTTTTTCATACAAAAACGATAGAAAGTATTCTGGAGCCGGTGGCACAGCAGATATCCCATCTGGTGATAATGCACGAAGAAGGTGAGGTGGACGGGAAGGCGATCCCAGACCTCACGGCACCGGTGGCCGCCGTCCAGGCGGCGGTCAGCAACCTTGTCCGGGTAAGAGTTTTAATGTACAACGCGATGTTTCTCCCGGTTGACGTTGTTGGGAATACCTGTCGGTATTGGTCTCGCCTCTGCTCGCTCCGATCCGTTCATAGTTTGGGGGAAAAGGTCGTTCTACCGTTTATTTCTATTTAAAGATACGTGTGACCTTCTCTCAAGCTTTTGGCTTCTCAAAAGTTTGTTTTACAAGTTTTAGGGGCAAAGGGCACTCACGCCCTTTTCCCCTTGAACACAATGCCCTGCCTCCTCCGTCCTCAGTAGTGCCATCTATGATTAAACCACATGTAACTACACCACACCAACTAACGTAGACTGCTGTTGGTTAAATACCTTTTAACTAGGTGCTGGTTCCTCGCATCACAGTTCGCCAATGTGTAATTAGTAGCAGGGGCGGCAGTAGCTCAGGAGGTAGAGGGGACCGGAACCGGAAGGTTGCTGGTTCGATCCCCATCTCCCCCCTAGTGTCCATGAGCAAGACACCTAACCCTGACTGCTCCAGACCAGCTGGTTGTTGCCTTGCATGGTTGACACCGCCGTCGGTGTATGAATGGGTGAATGTGAGTCAATGTAAAGCACTTTGGATAAAAGTGCTATATAAATGCAATCCATTTACCTTGTAGTTTTTTTCAGCTTATTCTTCCAGAAAAAGCAGGTGAAGCTGTTATTATTTTCCTTCAAATATAATAATTTTCACTAGTGGCATGCATGTTCGCTTATATAGAGCCATAGCAGCAGACAGCTGTGGCTTTCTACCTGCATGGCCACAGCAAGGGTTTGTGGTTTACCAAATTCATAGTCTACTTCTTTCACAGAAGTGAATTGACCTGACTCTGGCACGTACACACACTTCATTAGGTGTTGTGCAGGGTTGTAGTCTGCTGGTATCCGCAGTAGACAAAGTAAGGCATTCCTTTTTAGCTGTTTTTAAGTTGTTTGTCTGATTGAACCCACAAGTTCCTTCTTTACATTTCTGTTGTTTTCACAGCATTGTTCACACGTCCACACCCACAGACTTCCTTCAACAAGAAACATGGGTGTCATGTTCATTGTAAGCATTTAACTGCATGATCTTTTCAACAAAATGTAATGGTTGAGGTCTACACTGCTGAAGTAAAACAGAGAGGTTCGCTCAATTTTCAAAGGCAGACATGACAGCATTTGCGAATATGATATATGTATGTATAAAGACTTGCAGCATATTAAAGCACACCGTGATTTCATAGCAGTATGAGGTAAGCACGATGACCATTTCCAAAAGTAGCATCAAAGCATGTCAGTATCCCAAATTGTACGCTATGAATCTGAAACGTATCGTCATTTCATTGTAATGAATAGTCAGATGTTCCCCGTTGTGGGTTCAAATGCCGCCAAGAATTGTGTCTGAGTCATAGACTGCCAAGCAGATGACGAAATGGTTCTACATGTAGGCTCTGGCGCTCAGATCTGGAACTCTTCTTTATCATAAAGTGTACTACATTATCATAGCCATACATATGACTCACGTTCAGGTCATTGTGTTGGAGAATGACTGTCAATGAAAGATGCTTCTTTTGGGCACAAGAGAGACAGTCTTCTTAGACTGTGTGTGCACCGTAACTCACTTCTTTTCAGAGTTCCTCAAATGTCCGATTGCCTCTTTAGACATTCCCAGGGCCAGAGAAAGGCTTTCACCTCATTGTCTGTGCTCAGCTGAACCACAGGCTAACCATAATAAAACACTGTCAAGTGTTGCGTTGTCTAACCAGACTCCAGCAAAGTTTTCTTCCTGAGTTGTTAGAGACCTATTTTTCTAGAAACCCAAACTACCTAATGGATGCTTCTGTGCTCATTATCCATTGCAAAACTTTGGAACAGAACGATCATACGCTCTTGTAGACGCTGTTGGCTGTCTGTAGAGATCATTTCTGATAAATTGGTGAAGTATGAATTGTGACGGCCCTAATCTCATTATTGCAGATGCATGGACATGAAAAGGGCGCTGGCCTAATGGTCTAAGAAGCTCTCTGTAAACAATCCCGATATATCTTTTCTCCATAATGTACTTATTATTGTGCAGTTACATTAGTGTGTGTCCTTGCTGTGTGCGGACAATGAAACCCCATCTCAGGTCTAAATTGGAGACCCTCAAGCACCGGTGTTGGGACTTTAGTTGTTTGTCTGATGCTGACAATTAAGCAGCCCTCAATTAAAGATGCATCTTAGGAATGTGAAGAATTCTCTCAAAGATGGAATCCATCTTGGATCATCACAGGGGGGCCAGTTTAACTCCCTTTTGAACTGTTTTAAGCACCTAATTATTTACTCAAAATGGAAATGGACAACATAGATGTCAACAAAATGGCTCTGGGGTGACGTAGTTAAACCACAAAAAATAAGAGAAGTGTTCATATCTTGGTTTAGTTGTGCTCCTGAAAAGTTTAACCTATGTAAAATGTGAGTCACAAAACGTTGTAGTGATGACTATGGGATATATATATATATATCACTATAACGTTTAGAGGGTCCTCACTGTTTTTGTATAGTGCATGCGAGAGTACTCTTAGTCAGACCAGACACTGCTGCCAGCAAACCGGTGTATTCTAATGACAAAAGATATCTGCATTTTTCCTGACTTGCTTCAGTGTTTTGTGGTTCATTCTATGGTCAAAAGCCAAGAAGCTGATATTTTAATTTCATTTTCTCATGACCTTCAATGGCTGTGGCAATGGCTGGAAACTACAATCCATGAACAAAGCAGATATACACATTGCACTTAGTTAGACAATGTTACATATAATAATAATAATGCTCCAATGCTAACGCTACATAAAGTCACAAGCTACAGCCAGTTAGCCATGCTAACATTGCATGAGCTAAGCTACTGAGAGGTTGGATAGATATCCTGCAAACCTGTGGGAGGTTACTTACTACTGCTATTTTCAGTGCTGTGGCACATGACATTTTCACAGCGGCGTACACATGTTACTACTTAGTCACCAACTCATTAGCCTTCCCTGTTGTGCTATGTTTTCAGACTTTGCCAAGAAAGTCTGAACGCCACAACACATTAGTAAACATTACTTGTGTATAATAGTGGTACAGTAAACAATGTTTTTACAAATCATTCGAGAACTACCTCACTCCATGAAACAAGAAGCAAATGTCTGTTAATCAAATACATGTATCAAATGTATGTACATTCGTCCATACTTTAAATGTCTTTTCAGCTTTCTGCTGCTAGTCAGGGGGATAAAGGTACCCTTCCTTTTTATTTCCTATATCAAAGAAGGATCTAGGTAGGACCTATGACACCAATTTGAGGCGTGTCATGACCTATGACACATTTGAAGATCAGGATGAGGTGGCACTTGGTACGATGGACTGATGAGGAGGACATACAGGAAGTCAAAGTCAGGAAGGCTGGTTGGCTGGTTGTCGGAGCCTGCCAGATCTCCCAGCCAGCCCTCCAGCAGCTGGTGGCTCTTGAGAGAGAGAGAGAGGGAGAGAAGGTGGTGGGGGGAGAGCCATGGCTTATGTTTAATCCAGGGCTAAGAAACACATCTCTTTTACCGCTCCTTCATGGGTGGTTGCAGACTAATGTTAGCGAGGGGGGGAAAAGGAAAACAGTGAGTCGTATCCTAAACACCTCGTTGAATCATCTCTGCTGGGGTGCTGCAGTTTGCGCTCCCATAGGCTGCTTCATTGATCTGTTGATCTGTTGTAATCTGATGTCTTGCAACATTTCTCTCTCTGCCTCCCCTGACCAGCATTGAGACACTGTCTTCAGCTTTAAAGCAGAGATTTGTGTCCACAGCCCCTCCCCAGTATTGCAGTACATGCTGTGAGGCAGCTGTAATATGACACAGGAGGTTGCGATATATCCTCCCTCTGGTTACACGGCTGCTTTTGGCACACACACACACACACACACACACACACACGCGGTGATTTGTGACTTTCGTCGCCTCGGACACATGAATATACGTGTGGCTACTTCTTGACAAACATGACAAATATGGCTGACGGTGACTTGACAAGTCGGCCCTTTTAACGCCGCTGACCTTCGTCACAGAGCCCCTGCCATAGTAGTGATTGGTTACGAGTCGGAAGTAACACGATACCACTCAGAAGACCGCCCTTACCGGACGTGAGGGCCATTAACGTCTGGCTAATGGAACGCCGTGCCAGGGAATTGCACAGACACAGTTCATCAAATGCCTCTATAAGTCAGGGTAGAATGGGGGGAACTCTTTCTTGGCTCTTCTTTGTCTGTCCCGTAGTACAGTCAAACACATGAGCGCTCTTGTTTTGACTTGTTTCCCCGCTGCACGTCAAGGTTCATTTGCAGGACATCGCTAAGGACACCGAGGATCAAGGCCACGAGAATTTCGGCCATTACGCTTCTCTGCGGTCACCGTGACTAACGTAGCATTGTGCAAAAGCCGCCCTACATGTGAAAGGCCGGCCTGTGTTGTTGCAGCCTAGAGGCTTTGAGAGCGGTCTTTCTTCTTCCGTCGGTGTCCACAAAGCCCAGTTTGTTCTCCCCGGCCTGTCCACTTTATCAAGCTACTTCACAGCGCAGGGTTTTCCTTGTTTTTAGCCCTCTTGGCTGGAAAAAGGGAGCTCCATGATTTCCACTCCAGATGTCAATGGTGAATGGCTTGGATGACCAAGCCTTTCATTGTGTGGTGTTTGACAGCAAAGGCCAGACAATGACAGAGCCAGCGAGGATTCAGAAAGAAGGCAGGTGGGAGTGAATTACTTAATAACGGCCACTCCTCTTTTTTTTTGGCTTTCTAGGTTCTATTCATGGAGTAAGTGATTTGCGCTGAGGCTCGGGTAATTGCTAGGTCGCCCCAGTGAGCCTCTTCCTCGTTGGTATTGACGAGGAGGAAGAAAAGCCCTTCCACTACAACACCGTCTGGGAGAGAATGTATGGAAGGGTTGAGGATGAGCAGCGGTGGGGACCAGGCTACAGGGATCTGCTCCGGCAGTGGATTGAAATAGAGACGGGGGCGGGGCTTCGGGACATTGCTTGACAACAACGGTTATGAACTTGTGTCACGGTTCTATTTTTACAGCAAATTGTTCGGGGCACAGCCTGTAGTCTGTTGCCTTTATTTCCAACTTCGGACTGCAGGAAGGTGGCAGTTAATGGACAGGGAGAAAGGAAGGGGATGCAGAAGGGAGCGATTGATCTCTATATCAGACTGCTCATCTTTGCTTTGTGGGCAAAGCCATTTCTAATGCGATCCCATGGGGAAAATGTGGCTCTGTGCATGTAAAATGCAAGACTGCTCAAAGCCTGCATGTCATGTCTTTTCTGCGCTACACTATGGTCCTGTCTCAACAAGCTTTTTAAAAAAAAAATATATATATATATTTTTTTTATGGGCTTGTTGTGCCTTTTATAGACAGGATGGTGAAGAGTGACAGGAAAGTGGGTTGGGAAACAGAGGAAAGACCTGGGTTGCTACATGGCTAGCCATTAGTGGTTGAGCCACTGAGCCAGTCTCAACATGCTTAACTTAATCCACATAGTCGTGTTTGCATTATAAAGTCTGTTTATAGATATGACATATCCAGGGACACATTTGTCTTTTAACTAGTCAAACTATAGGAGGGGCAATACCTAATATGCATGTGTAACACCACAGCAGGGTAAGAGTCACATTGACACGAGGAGACTTTGAATCTGCCCACTCCACCCAGTTGACTGATTCTGGTCTGGTCGTGACCTGAAACAGCGATTTAGCGGTTGAAATAGCAGGGGGACTAACGATTTATGGAGCCACTCCCAATATTAACGAATGCACACAGAAATCACATGTAAATGACTCTTATACACACATTCACGACCTGCTTGTCGTGCCACACCGAACACTGCATTTGTGTGCGGGCGGCTCGTTTCACAAATGCGTTTTTTTCAGCCAATCACGTAAGTGTAGATTTGAGGGTATGGTTTAAGGTCTATATTTGCCACACATCTCAGAAACTTTCACTTAATGGGCTGTCTTTCACATGGCTGCTTAATAAAAATCTTGAATTTGATGTGACCCCCATTGATTAAAACATCGTAGTTTGTTTTTACTTTGCTCCACGTTTAAAACTTGGTCTCTGGTGTTTGGTTAGGGAAAATCAAATCCCCCTCCCCCACGGAAATCGGTTAGCGGAGGCAGTGTCAGACTGAAGATCGCAATGGAGTGTAACCAGTTATGTCTGTTATCAGGCTAGTGCATTGGGGCACACATACAGAGTGCCGTCTGTATGTCTATGATCACAGAGGCAAGAGATCTTTTGGTCCAACGTTTAAGTGGAAGGCCTTCCTTCTGCTGTGCCCATGCGATTGGCCCATGTAACGCTATCAGCATGCATGTCTGCAAAATCACTAGACATTACAACATTCTTCCTTTTGTATGTTTGCTTTTCTCTCATGTCTGTAGTACTTCAGGCTGCAGTACACATGTGGAGAGCTAGTTCTAGTTTGGTGTTTAACCTCCATGAAGAAGCCCATTTGCAACATTTCAGACACTACTTGTACACTTCAGACACGGCACGCAATGCAAAATGCTTTTGTGTCGTATTGGCTAGTACTCCTTCCTGCTCACCCACGCCTCAGTTTACACATCCCCCCCTCCCGCAGCCCTCCCAACATCCCCAGTGAGGCCTAAGCGCTTCTATTCTAACTGGAATGCACTAGTCCATAGTTAGCCACGACACGGTTTTAATGGCAGCTTCGGTATATGTTTGTTGGCTGTCACTCTCGGCCCATGGCAGGTCGCCTCCGCTAAGCTGGGGTTTTCAGCGTGCCATGAAATACGGTCAGTCTAATTCACAAACACATGGCAACTCACAGTCCCTATGGCCCAATAAAAAAAAAGGAGTGAGGAGACCAGGGTCTACGTGCTACCCCCCATTACAGGCTTCACGTCAACCATCTGGAATGAATCTGCCACTGACCCCCGATGGACGCGCTGACAAGCTGCACTGGCACGCCCGCCCTCTGTACAACAAACGGTTTGCAAAGGTTTGCATGTGTGTCTGTCGGCCAAGTGACTCATATTTCAGCCTGGTCATTATCTGCTCACCAAGCCTTTTTACATTTTCAGCTTCAAAGTAGGAGGAGAGTCAGGTGTGATTTGTCTTCTAAAACAGCGGAATTGTGTACAATGTGGGAGTTGGTCTCCCAACAAGGCAATGACTCGTATGCTGTTTTTATTTACATTTACATTTAGGCTTTTGTCCAAAGCGACTTACAATAAGTACATTTATTTTCATCCATTTATAAAATGGAAAAGCAAAACTTGAAGGGAAATTCCTCATTTTCAGGCTGCTTATTGATATCGGGGACAAATGATTTCATAGGGCACACCGAGTGAAGCAATGGAAATTGTGACACTGAGTGTGTGTTTGTATGCAAATGTGAGTTTGTCTCTGTTGGGTGTGTGTGTGTGTGTGTGCGTGCGTGTGCATATGTTCACCAGCCCTGCTTGCGCTCTGTGGGGTGGAGTTAAGCAACCCCAGTTGAGTGGAGCTGATGACACGCAGAGTATGAGTCATCCTGGTGATGGGAATGGAGGGGGGTCAGCCGGTTAGCTCGTTATAGATGGTGGAGGCAGGGGGCGGGGACAGGTGTCTCATCGGTACTCATTAACACTGAGAGAATCTGCCTCATCGTTTTACTATGAACCACCAATGAAACGCACGGAATGGTGCTCCTGCCTCCAAAATGTTGCTTTCTATTAAACATGTCGCTCTTTGGCCGTGGAGGGAAGGAAAATATGATAGGTCTCCTATTAAGTACATGACTAATGTTGGAAAATACTCTCCTTTTGTGTTCCAGGTGGGGAAGGACACTGTCCAGACCACAGAAGACCAGATAATGAAAAGGGACATGTCACCGGCCTTCATCAAGTAAGCACAGGGAGAACGCTTCTCGTGATGAGTTTGATCCAACTTCCTTAGTCTCTGTGTCTGTGTCTCTTTACCAGGGAAACATTCCATTTTACCTTGCTGAAAAGCCTATATATATCTACATATCTATCTCTTATGTACACTATATACACTATTAAGTACGTATTTTCTCAATGGTTAAAATTGCCCCGTTGACTCAGTCTCAGCTCTTATTTACCCCCACCCCTTGCTTTGAACCTCAGCCAAGCCCATTTTCAATAAAAATCATTAACTCATTCTCAGCTGCTGTCCACTCGTATCCCTGTCTCTCACCTACACATCGTCGCTTATTAAAACCGGAGAGCAGGCTAGTAGAAGGGGTGGAGGTCCGCGGGCGGATGGGGCTCCTCGGGGCCTCGCGGGTGCACGAGGGGGCCCCCCTCCCCTCGTGCACCCACCCCCAAGGTCGTTTACGAAATGCATCGGGTCATCGGGCTCGACGCGCTTGGCGCCTTGAAGTCACATTGTCGCTCTGTCGTCAGCCATCAGCACATGTGCCAGAATGCGTCCCCCCCTCCCTCCGCCACCCCACTAAATATAGTGTCTGTGGGGGTCCGGTTAATGCATGGCTGTCCCTTGTCACGCACAACCATACTGGTGGTGGAGCTGGGCCTCACACACGCACACACAGGCACACACACACACACACACAGATATACCCATACACCCTTACCCCTGCCCTTAATGCTAATGGTCATGCATAAGCCAATATGCATGACAATCTGCCAAATGCTCTAAATGTAAATGTAATAGTCTTCAAGAGAGGAAAAATGCGGGAGGCAAGTTTTCCGTTCTGTGCACACTTAACAATGCAACAACTTATTTGTGGAAAATACTGATAATGTTCCCCCCTGTTAACCAGGCAGCATTTGGCCTGCAGGCAATGGTAGGAAGTCAGGATTCCATGGGAACAGGGGCATGTGGCCGTGCTCGGCTCGCTGCCAGTGGCTACGCACAAAAACTGAAATACACGCAGGTGTTGCTCGACACGCACTCACAAGACAGAGACACAGCCCCCATCTTCCTCGAGTTCACTGGCTGATTTCCGCTCCACAGAACCTCTATGGAACAGAGATTTAAAGACCACGTGAAAATAATTGATGGAAATCCATCTTGGGTTTCTGTCAAAGAGAAGGTTGTGTTCTGTAGCTGTGGCTAACGACATGTAATCACTGGGCATGTTCCCATTGGGATGTCTATTTCTGTCAGAGGAAGTCAAGGGATTCCATGCGTAATGGTCCTCTGCATGCTTCCCCATCAACATGACTGAATCCTGCCTGGATCACAACCTTTTACTGCCTCTGTTTCCACACAGGGTTGAGACCGCCTGTACTAAGCTGGTGCAGGCCGCCTCCATGCTGAAAGCTGACCCCTACTCCGTCCCCGCTCGGGATTACCTCATCGACGGCTCGCGGGGCATCCTCTCGGGAACCTCCGACCTGCTGCTCACCTTCGACGAGGCAGAGGTGTGATCATAGCCCGAGGAGGCCTCCGGCTCAGGCTCTATCTATAGTTGATGCGTCGTGTCACCTGAGCTGACCACTGCAGCGAGCCGTAGCGTGTTCCCTGTTAAGACTGCGCTTTGTTTTCTGCTTGTAAGCCCCGCCCACTGGCTTGCCACGATAGTGTTGAGAAATGGAATGACGGTAGGAGGATTTTCCTCCACATACTACTATAAGATCCATCCATCCACCGTGGCTAGCTGTAAAGAACAAAGGGTACATTTAGAACCCTTCGCATTACTAAATGCCCAGACAAACACAGACTCAAGGCGCACATCGCATACATGTTTATGCAGACACTTTTTATAACTTCTACGATGGTACATCGGGCCCTACCTTATTTTATGAGGCTGTGTAAAATAGTGCAGGATCAGCCCGCGTCCCAGAGCTGTCTGCTGGGGCTGGGTTC
>OMKP01034644.1:16523-26719 GCA_900302375.1 Bathygadus melanobranchus | reverse complement strand
ACTCTAGACACCGCTCTCTGCCACACACCGCAAGTAAACCCACTTTTAAAAAACGTCAAATGGTCCCCAATATGTACTTTTCTCCTTTGTGTGTGTGTGTGTGTGTTAGGCCACGGAGGAGAAGGAGGAAATGGAGGAGCTGCAGGCCTACAACCGTCGGCTCCTCCACAACATTCTGCCCAAGGACGTCGCCGCCCACTTCCTGGCCCGCGAGCGGCGCAACGACGAGCTGTACTACCAGTCCTGCGAGTGCGTGGCCGTCATGTTCGCCTCCATCAGCAACTTCTCGGAGTTCTACGTGGAGCTGGAGGCCAACAACGAGGGCGTGGAGTGCCTCCGCCTGCTCAACGAGATCATCGCCGACTTTGACGAGGTACAGACCGGAAGGGTGGGGCTAAACGTTAAGCGTGGGCGAGGTTTGATGGCCGTCGTTAGTCGGCAGTTGGTAAATTAGTTATAATTACAATTATAATAACAATTAATAGTTATAATTAAATAATTAAATACATTAAATACATTTAATTGTATTTAATTTTATATTTAGTTAACAGAGATTTATACATTTGCCGTACAGTGATCTCCGTTACGTTGAGGGTTAAGTGAAAGTTTAAAATAATACAAAAAAGCATATTGGGATGTAAGGGGCTAGGCTTAAGGGTTGGGCTTAGGGTAAGGATTAGGGTTTGTCTCATGTCTACTCCGTCCTCATCCCAGGCTGTAGAGACGGCCTCCATTTGTTTGCAAGTTGTCTAACCACTCTTAACTGCTACTTGCTGACACTTCTAGTGTCCCTGTGTTAGGGCTGGATGATATGGAATGTAAAAATGATAATTATGGGGAATTTGATGTACACGATATCGATAAATATCACAAATAGCTTATGCATTTATAAGGGCATTCTTAACAGTCTAACTGAGTGTGATTACATTGAGTACTGAGAAAGTATTGGACTAAAACTAGTTTTCCTTTCTACATTCCAAACCTCATATTTTATCATTTTATGGGCATAACTTAATGAATCATAATGAATTGATGTCTGTATCGTAATTTAATGATGATAATTTAACTATGATTCAATGCCATGCCATGACGATAAACGATAATTTTGAATTATTTCCCAGCCCTACACTGTATTCACACTGTAAGACACTTACAGGACATGAAAGCATTTAAATAACGTTTCAACAAAAAGCTGCTAAGTTACTAAAACAGCAGGGTGTAACCATGGTGATCCGTGCTGATCCTCTCACGTCAGATCATCAGTGAAGACAGGTACCGGCAGCTGGAGAAGATCAAGACCATAGGCTCCACCTATATGGCCGCCTCGGGCCTCAACGACTCCACCTACGACAAGGAGGGCCGCTCCCACATCCTGGCCCTGGCCGACTACGCCATGAGACTGAGAGAGCAGATGAAGTACATCAACGTCCACTCCTTCAACAACTTCCAGATGAAGATCGGTAAACGGGCTTCATCTGATTCCTGTCTTTGATAGCAAAAACATACAAAAACAAACCGTTGTTAATGCCGGGTTCAGGTTCAAATACTGTGCACTTGAATTGGAATTAATTATTCCAATTTGGATTATTAATTGTGCTGGGCGATTTGCGTAATACTTTTGTAGACCATATTATATTAATACATTATGATTATTTACCATTAAGCTGAAGGTGATCATGTGTCTAAGTGAATAAAGAACCTGAGGCCAATGCCCTTCTCTTTTCTCTTCTCTGAGACATTGCTACACATTCCTTCTTCCCCTTTCTCACTACTTTCCCATAACTTTATCTCTTGTTGTTTGTTGTAATCTGCTGTGACTATCAACAACCCTCAATCACCGCTCTCTATAGAGAGCCACGTGAAGCTTGTGCAAACAAACTCTAAAACCAATTACTTGGGTTACAGTTTTCTTTCGACAGTGCGGTAAATAAATGCTTGTTTGTTTATTTGCATCCAGGTCTAAACATCGGACCGGTAGTGGCAGGCGTTATCGGAGCACGAAAGCCACAGTACGACATTTGGGGGAACACAGTGAATGTGGCCAGTCGAATGGACAGCACAGGAGTCCCTGACTGCATACAGGTAGGTACTGCTTCACCGGGGCCCCGCTCAGCACACACACACACACACACACACCAACGTACTTGTTTTAGATGATCTCTCTCTAAAACAATGGATGATGTGTTTGGTTTGTGGCGCTCTGTGTCCGCAGGTTACGACAGATCTCCACCAGGTGCTGGCGGGTAAAGGCTACGTGCTGGAGCACCGCGGCGTGGTGAAGGTCAAAGGGAAAGGGGAAATGACGACCTACTTCTTGAACGATGGCCCGCCGAACAGTTAGCAGCCATGGCGGCGGCGGGTGGGAGCGGTTTCCCACTGCGAGGACACGGGACCACTGAGAGAGGACTCGCTGAGTGGGCTAACGGGCTAACTACTAGCAATGCCATCACTTGAATTCTAAGATTTGAGGAGACTTTGAGCTTTTAGGACTTTTGGAAAACACTTGTTCTCAAGGAGAGGAACATGTTGGTCGTCTGAAAGCCATTTCGGCCCACGTAACTATAGAAGGACTCATGTTTTTTTGTCATGTCTAGCCTCTCACTCAGGCTTCTTGAAAGATGCAAGTCTGTTTATTTAAATCTACGCCTTTTAGCCTGTGTCAAAGAAAACAAACGCTGTACATAAGGCTACCTTTTATTTGACTTTGTTTTGTGGGTGTTTCTGGGGTCGTTTTCAGTTCAAGGTGTATGGACAGGTACTCAAGTTTTGTTTTCAGATGACTTATTTATTTCAGTCTTGACGTATTGTGCAAAAGGTCCTTTATGAAAAAGTATGGATACATACCTGCACAAATATCTGTCCTATTACACGTTTATAAGTGTATGCACATGCATATTTGTGTGTGTATGAATATATGTATTAATTGAGATAGAACATATTGACCAAAGACTAAAGTATTTACGAGGAAAGACATCTCTGTTTTTTTGTCGGGTTTTTTTTGCAAAAATCTACGATTATTACCAACTGTGTTGCTAGGCAGTCTGCCTAACCTGTGTTTTTCCGCAAATGCCCCCAATGACTGCTTATTTATTTTCACAAGTATATAAAATGCTTTATTTAACATCTATCATTTAGTTAGCTAAGAGAGGATTGGGTGCCGTCTCCTATCACTGGAGATGCTGCCCTCAATTTATACACAACATGTGAGGAAGAGACCCTTGGGAACCTTTGATCGCAACCATCAGAGAATCAGAAATAGGTCTGCCTAGGATTACACTCCCCCTGATCCTCATCCCATATCAGATTAGTTCCTTAACGTTTGAGCAGCCCGTAGACAGGTGGTGTTCAGCCATAAGACAAATGTTCCCCTTTCAAAATGTTATTTTATTTTTTATTAGTTTTTTTTTTTTTTGGAGCAGATAGAAATAAATCGGACTTGGACCAGCAGAATGTTCCAGAGCCTGCAGGGGGAAAAGGTTTCAATGGTATCAGTCATCTAGGATTTTCTATGAAAAGAGGATGTTGTAAGAGACAGGGATGGGATCATACAACATGTAGATTATGACTGAATACTGTGCTTGGAAGGGGCATAACTATTTTCACTGTGAGGTTTTTATGATACAACTGAACTGCTCTCTTGCCAAACTGCTCTGAAGCATGTCTGATTGTGGTGTCTTGTTTTCATTTTTGCTTGTTTGTTTTAATGTTGGGTATTTTCTATCACCTCTGTATCCATCATTTGTATATTCCAAACGTTATTATTATTATAATTATTCCAAATTATTAGCATTATGATTATGATTCCATTCCAGTGAACGAGGATGAGAGACCAGCGGGCGTTCTTGTGTGAGCTGTCAGACATCGCTTACTGGCACCAACTGATCAACTGTCCCCTTGGATTCTGCTGTTGTCCTAAATGTACAGAGCAGTATTGTAACATGCAACGCAGACACGATGGTGGTTCCACGCAGGAATCATCGAGCATCACGTGCTCACCCAGCGAAACAGTAGTCGACACACGAGCATGTGATTCACTGTACATTTCTCGTTTTATTTCCTTTACCTCTCCCTCCCATGCCTTAAACCTTGGATTATTAATTAGCGTTAGCGAATGGCAGCACATGACCACACATGAGGTATTTATGTTGAGAGAGGCGGATGTAATATATAAGATATAACTCGTTTGTGTTTGTCCCCAAATCTGTGTTTCAGGGAAACTGGAAAAAATAACAAAACCTATTGCTAAGTTTTATTGCCTTAAGTTGAATATCAATACACATTATAGGAGAACATTGAACAGCAACTGTGCCTGCTTAGCCCATATGTACTGCTGGTATCTGGAGAACATGGTTGGCCTGTTGATTCCTCAACGTCAATACTCATGATAATAACAATAATAATGATAAGAATAATGTAGTCTTATTGGTTGAAGGCATTTTAATTAATAATAATAAAACATTATAGGGTCATTCTTAACCCAGACGTCTCTCTTCCACCTGTCAAACTCAACAGTTGATCATGTTTGGACCAAAGCCAGCTCATGCAGCCTTGTACAATGAGACCCTTCTGTGCAGCGATGCGGTTGGCCCGTGGACATAGCGGGGGTATTCGGGGTAACGTTCGACGTTTGTCTCTCGCAGAACACCAAGTGTGCTGTGGCCGACGGAGAGAGATTTATACGGGGCAAAACGGATTTATAAAAACTTGGGTTTCTTGAAATGTGCATTGTGTGTGTTCTATTTCTATTGGCTCTTCATAGACTTTGTGTTGTTAACTCTCGGGAGGTGTTGGGGGAACAGGGCCGGAGGGTAGGGGAACAAGGCTGTCCCTATACTACTGAAACAGTGTTTTTGCTCAGGCCTAATAAATCCTTCTGTATTTGTTTTTTTTTGTTTGATTTGTATTTTGCTGAGTTGAAGGAGTTTAAACGGGGAGCGTTCGAAACCGGAGGACGAGGAGAGCCGAGGACTAAATGACAAAGAGAAAATAAAATCCCCTTGAAGAAAATAACAATAAAAAAAGATTCTATGGCAGTTTGGATTGTTTTCTTGTGATTGTATACATGGTTACTAATCTACTGGCTTCTTTCACTGATCACAACATAGTCACGATGACTCAGTATTCAATGGATTCTTCATTCATTCTTTTCTGTCTCTTCACAGGGATACAATAAGTAAACACATCCACAATACAAATATCATACTGCAGGGTCTCAAAAGCTGAAGCCAATGTAAAGAGAATCCCAACCCAAGTGTAAATATCTCATGTTAATCATTCACAAATGGAACATTTTCAAACAGACAACTTTGTATGCAGAGAGTCTTATTTAATGTTGCAGATTGGCATCGTTGGCCAAGCTTCGAGTGCACATGGTTTAAACCATGGAATGAACCGGACGAGTCTTAAAACAGACTGAAATCAGGGTCCGTCAATGACATGTCTTTGACAAACCTGCACAAAACACAAGACACAAGCAAAAACACAAAAGTACGAAATGAAAAAGGGTGTTGATTATTGTTGGCCATTAAAACCCTCATTTTACTTTTGACTTACTTTGTCATTTCACTGTTCTTACGGGGAAATCGTCTGATTTGGGTCCAGGCTTCAGGGCCCTCACTCTTGGACACCAGCCATCCATATTGTTGGCTGTCCGTTAGAGGCGTGCGGTAGAGTTGATAAGGGGCTGAATGAAGCAAACACCGCCATGAGGACCTTGAACATGCATTCGAGGTCATCGTTCAATTATTATACGTCACCTTCACTCCCCGAACTCACATGCGGGTATCTGAACCCGTTTGACCATCTCTTTGTAACGCTCCTGACTCCCACAGTGGGTGTCACTGCTGGGTGGGAGTGGCAGGTTGTTTGTGCACCTGAGGTCAGGTGAGGCCAGCCCCGAGCCCTGATGTTGGGGATCTGCCCTGCCATCTGTTATCACAAAGAGAGACAGGATTCAATGGTCAGCGGAATAGTTAAACAGGTAGGGACGGGGTTCTTTCATTGCAACGCCAAACAATATGTTGAGAGGAGCTGCCTAGTTGTCTCTGGGTAAAATATATGAGTAGGCCTACATTGGAAAGAAGATTATATTACCAAAATGGAATTACATTTCTGGGATACAATGCAACATTTTTATTGGACAAAGTCACAAAGCTAGTGTCATTTCAAGGTCAAATTCGACATAATTTACAACCAGAGTAGATGAACTGCCAGAAAAGAGATTATGAAAAGGCATCATTCTTTCCAGGCTAAAGTTCAAGTTCAAAGTTTTATTTGTCACATGCCAATATACAATGTACAGTAGCAGTAAATGGTCATGCCTAATTTGCAACTAATTCATATCTTCCTTATGTAAACTATTCGTTGGCTCTTAGGCAGCTTAAACGTTGTTTAAAATACAACATCCAACTGTTTTCGTCATGTCGGTAATGTCCATGTACTGATGACCACTTAGCTTGTGTGCACGGTGCTCCTCTGGGTTTCACCATTTTATCCCCAATGGGATTTTGATAGCCCATGTTTGTTATCCCAAAAAAAGCCATCCGCTGGAGTTTTCCTAATAGAAATGAAGTCAGAGAGGGAAAAAAACACTCACAGGGAGAGCAGCACCCCTGAAAGAAAATAAATCACAACTCTGGGTTTGGGTGACCGTAACCATGGTTACAGCCAACGTAACCGTGGTGACAGGCTCCGCCCCAGGCTCTGCGGTTCCATTAATGAAACGTTTTCAGGTTTTACTTTTCACTACGTGTCCGAAACACCTAAATAAATAATGCTATCACTTGGTTGTTCCTACGTGATACAGCTTTTCTTACTTCATTCTTAATGTCTTAACTTTCGCATTTACATTAGCGAGACCTTTTTTTTGTGTTTTTTTGCGTGCGCAAAACGCTCCATGAAAATACAAAGTAGACCTAGTGTGTGACAAGGCATGCCATAGCAGGCTATTTTAACTAAAATGTTTCAAGCACATCTAACTATCGCACATTTCATTCATTCAGAGTTCATGTCCCACCAATAGCAGAAGGAAGCATTCATTATGTTTTAAGGCCTATTGCATTCCCTTCTCTTCCTACTTCCTCCTTCCTCCTATCCTCTTGTAAATTACAGGTTTCCTGTAAAGTGAAGGCAGATTTCTTCCTGGTAGAAGTGCTAGCGGCTCTGGTGAGGAATCTTGTATGGTGACAACACCATCCAGGCTATGCAACAATTCATTGCAACTTCCTTGAATTCACAGTGGTGACACTTTACGATGAGGGTACATTAATTAACCATTAATGGACATTAGTTCATGCAGTTTTAGCAACATTAACTGACAGTTAATTAACAGATAACTAATGGTCTCGTAATCATTTACTAATGGTGTTCATGTTTACTAATGGTGTTCATGTTAAGGTATTAATGTATACATTATTTAATAAGGTTAGGGTTAACCCTAACCCACTGCCCATAACCCTAATAATAATAATGCTTATTATACAGTTTACGTTCCTTTAGTGTGATCGGTGATATTGCACACTGCTGAATACGGTCCCTGGCTATGTTCCACTTGTTCCCTCATTCCCTAGTTCCTATATAGTAAACATATAGTACACTACCTAATAGTCCGCTATGAGGGGAACCACATTTCGTACAACACTAGTGCACTATATAGGCCACAAGTGGACCAAACAGTCCCTGAGTTGAGGCACTATTCAGGAAGGTGTGGAATGACGGCCTGCGCCCTGGGGGCCACAGACCCCTGGGGGCCACAGACAGCTCCTTCATTTAATTAATTCCCACACCCCCACAGCGCGTATTACATACAGTTATAGAACGATAGTCATTATCAGGCTACTGAGGGCATCTGCTGTGCAACTCGCTTCCCTACAGTTGAGGAATTCTGGTTCAACTGTGGTGAAATGATGAACGCATAACAGTGTAACCGTCATGTGCAAACCTGTCCCACTGGTGCTGGGAAACTGGTATCACTGAACAGAGAGAGGAGGCTGTACAAAGACTGACAACCGATAACACAACACAACTTCAATTGGCAAGTTGAAAGAGGTGGGACACGTTTTCATTACAGGATTGACGGTATTTAAAAGAGCTTTGGCACAGCTTAGGCAAGCAGCTGTATTGCGAATACAGCTCCTGGATCAGCTGTGGTGCCTTTTAACGCTGCCGCTTCCATAGTGCGGGATTATAATACACTGCAACTCTGCCAAGAGCCAACTGGTATGACCACATTGTCCTCGGATGGGCCATCTGATAAACCGATCGTGGAACCACAGCGGTCTGTCTTTCAAGCTCAACTGGTATGGGATAACACTGCCTAATTGTGGGTTTTATTTGTTAGGAATGTACGCACTCACAGTACGGTAAGACGTTTTGTATAGAAGAAAGCCTCCACCCAATGGCACAGAGGGAGCCATGTGCGGCCCTTTATTTTTGGCTGGGTAAGGCGGTGCCGCGCCGGTCCCGCCCACCACACGCCGCTGCGCGTCGCTGCGCGTCCCTGCGCGTCTGACGTCACCGGAGGGGCCATAGCGATGGATCGAGTCGAGCGAGCGCTGGTGAGTTTCCCCTCAGCCAATCACGTCGCTCCATCCCGCCTCGTCATTTACACAGGGAAGTAGCTCATTACAGACTTTCGTATCAGTAGTTGCTGTCATTAGTTTACCGCTGTTGGTGTCGTTCAGCTGATCTCAAACCCGCCGTCCGATCCACCACTGTAAGTATAACGCTATGTTTATTTTTGGGTGAATTCACTCAAGTATTTTACAAGAACCCCCGCAGCCCATGGTGGTTAAATATAAATGGTGAATTTGTTGATTGTTCAGCATGCTGTCAAAGCTTGGTCATACGGTGGTTTTAAAATTAGCCCTGGTAGTCCACCATGTGTTTATACGTTCATCAGCTGGTCTAAATGCAGCGCATCATTGAGATCAGCACGAACCTGCTCCCAAAACAAATGCATGTAGAGATCCAGTGTGACGGGCTGGTTCAGGGGTTGTCATGTTTGGCGTGGAAAGATTTAGTCCCTTAAATACGCGGATGAGACCGGGGGATTTGACTAATATCATTATAGTTTGTTGTGTGTGCAGGGGGAGGGCCGAGGGGTTAAGTAGTCTATACTTAGTAAATATAGTAACTACAGATTACCATCTGACACAACGACACGTGTAGTATGTTGCATTCATGTTTACTTGTATGTATACGTGTATGCTGTTGACGTCAATACACAGTAATGATGCACTTACCCAAGACACTCTTCTGCATACAGACCACAATGATGACACATCCCTATATACCAGTTTAAGGGCCCCTATTTTACCACCAGGCGTGAGTGTGATTAGCCATTACAAGGCGTATCGAAATAGTCACATTTGGGAGTGTCCACCCAGATGTATGACGGATAGATAAGCCAGTTGGTACAGTCCACAGGGACGACTGGCAAGGCTGGTGGACTGATCTAGCCTGTAATGGCTGATCACACTCACACCTGGTGGTAACATAGGGCTCCTTTAACAACAACAACAAGGCAGCATGGTGGTTGACATAGTTCTATGTATTATAAAGCTTGTGACGGTCATCATAATGGTGTGCGCACAGCAAATGGTGAATGGACTGCATTTATATTATCCGAAGCACTTTACAATTCACACTATCACCCATTCATACACACATTCATACACCGACGGCAGTGTCAACCATGCAAGGCAACAACCAGCTCGTCGGGAGCAGTTGGGTGTCTTGCTCAGGGACACCTCGACACTTGAGTAGGAGGAGCCGGGGATCGAAACAGCAAGCTACCGGTTGCCAGACAACCGCTCTACCTCCTCATCACAACACTAAACATAACTGATTTTTCCCTGCAGAGAAAATGAGTCTCCCGCTCTCTCGCTCGGAGGTGTTTGGGGAGCTGCGGAAGGAGCTGCACGAGGATGAGGAGTTTAGGCAGTCGGACGCTCACGTCTTCATCATCATGGGAGCATCAGTGAGAACACACGCACACACACACACGCACATACACACATACATACACACACACATACATACACACATACATACATACATACATACATACACACACACATACATACACACATACACACATACATACATACATACATACACACATACATACATACATACATACATACACACATACATACATACATACATACACACACACATACACACACACATACATA
>OMKP01034630.1:0-13722 GCA_900302375.1 Bathygadus melanobranchus | reverse complement strand
GTATATTGTATCTGTCCGCGGGGACATATTATTCTCCCACACAACCATTTATGCCCATTTAAGAAGCTAAGCCTGCATTTACTACAACGCTGCATTAGGCAGAGTGAAAACGCAGGCAGTCAGAGGCCCCACATCCATAATCCAACCCCTCCATACAAGCTTGGATACGCGGGAGGCCTCATGCTTCAACATGCCAACACATTAAAAAAGAAAAGGTTAGGTGTGTGTGTTAAGATAAGATAATCCTTTATTACTTATTGTACACAGATTCACGAGAATCACATTTTGTTTGTTCTCATTTGTACATGAAACAAGTACATTTTGCACACAAAAAAGCCTACAGATGTGACATAGAAGGCCTTTGCACTGTCAATACTGCGGTAATGAGTCACAGTTCAATATAAAGTCATCTCAATGAACAACGCTTGACTCAAACCTCCCTGGCGCTGGAAAAACAACCAGAACCACACTTTCCTTCTGAAAGATTTCCACTTTGTACACAAAACTAACTCCTAATGAGGAGTATGTAGTGTTGTGGCGCCAGGAAGACAGTTGCAAGTCACTGACCTCTGAGTCACTGGAAACCTGCAGAGAGAAAAGCCTTACCCTACAATGTTTCCACTTGCAGCGAAGGGGGCGCACGAGGAGGGTTCAGCCCTCGTTCGATGGCCTTTTAACACGCTTACAAAAGCTGTTTGGTGTGTGTATAGCAACACTGTAGTAGCACACCGGAGAGACTCGCACTCATGCCCATCATGATGAAGGTTTAGGGCAGAAAGCTTACAACTAATTAAGGTGTTGCGTTGTCAGCTGCTGAGTGCAGTACTAGCAGAGGTACAACATGCACCGTTCGTCTCCGTTATGCAACGCCGCCCGTATTGGTGTGTGTGTGTGTGCGTTCAGATGGAGGGACACATGCCACTCTCCAATCGATGCTCAGAGGGCGGGGCAGAGCTGGTCGACCTTGGCAAAAACATCAATCACACTTATCTGGGTCAAGACTGACACAATGATTATAAATATTATTTATTGATATTATGGGGAAGTAATGGTTTGGATGTAATTGTTGGCACAGGATGCTTCACTGTCTCTGAAACGAGTCAAGACAAATTTGATTCACTCCACAAATGCGTTCCAATCGTTTTGTCGAATTTCTGGTTTTTATGACCTTGTGAAGGCCAGATAGTACACATGACTAAAATACGATTCATTGATCCAGCTCTAGGGTGGGGTCGGGTTGGGTGAGGGCGGGAAGGGATAGAATACGTGATCTGCATGGGTTGTCTACAAGTCATGACCATCCAGACATACGTGCATGTGTCTGTACATTAACGATAATTCAGTATTTGCATACGGTTATAAGCAAACAACACATTAGGCCCAACAGAGCTAAGTCAAATTTCAAAAGTGAGAGATTTTTGGGAAGTTGGGAATGGTCATGCGTCATTAGAAAACTTCTGAAACAGTGAGAGGCCTGTGTGTAATCCATGGCGTAATCTAAGAAGAACAAGTGTGGGTTCATTTAAAAATCAAAACCAACATTTTATTTACAAAAACAGAAATTACACTGGTCAGCTAAATGACGTACACGTTTAGTTTTGGAAGAGGACTCAATGTTGAACGTTAACTCAAATACAGCATAATCTATGTGTAGGCTACAACTTTCTGTTCAGATTAATTATTAACGACGCCTAGCTGTAAGCTAAATCATAGCTATAGGCTACAGAAAATGGGCATTACTTAATCATTTCAATAAGGAATACTCACCTGCTGATACATCTACATGGCGAAACGTGTTGCGTTTCTTATATTCACCAATTACATGAAATAGTTTAGCGCTTCTCAGTAACAACAGTTGCGAGCAGCCAGGTGCGCTTCAGAAGAAAAGGCCTTGACGAAATTCAGGTCGGGTTGTTAGGAAATTTTTTTAAATCAAGGACCATATATTGTCCTCGATGTTGGAAACATAACAGTTTGGGCCTATAACACTACTTATTTTGTAACTTTTAACTCTAGTACATTGAAACACCTGCCAACTCTACTACAGGCTATAGAGCAGAGTAAATGCCCATATATGGAGCAGTGTTTTGCAAGGCATATTCCACATTTCGACAGAAACAGATAGTAGACCTACTTACTAGGTAAACGTCCTCTATGCTTTCTTCGTCTGTTTAACGTGTTGTATGATGGAAAAAAACAATGATGGCGATAAAAAAAACAAAGTGATCTTACGACTCGCTTCTTTTCGTTATTCGCCCAATTCCGCTCCCTGGCTTCCTGGTTCTAGCAGGTGTGGGCGTGGCTTAGACACCACAGGTGTGTCCTTCGCGGTTTCATATGGGATTGTTGTGGCGGCGATGACTCAATATCTATTGCTCAAACCTCTGTAATGTCGGTCAATAGAGTTATATTTTTTATTATGACTCCAGTCTCATATCCAATGGCCTACAAATTCCACGTATGACATCATATGAAAGGACGGATATCTCCTTTTCTTTCTTGTGGAAACGTCTAATTGAATAATAATGGATTGCATTTATATAAAAGTATATAATAGTGACACGATAAAGGACCTAAGTTGGTGCCAAAAATAGATAAGGATTTGTCGCTTGCGTTCCACGTATCTTTGTCTCCTTCTTGATAACAGCCGTTGTGGTTGGGGTACAATTTCAATGGTTGTCAAACTAGTTTAACCTGTTGCAGGTAGGCCTGTAGACCCTTTGGCATGGCTCAATGAAATAGGCCTGTGTTTGTCTAGAAGGGAACCTTCTTTAAGGCCACCCCTCTTACCGAGTTTGCTTCTGAGAAGTGTCCCTGAGCAAACTAACAGTGTCCCTCCCGACTTTCAATGTGCGTAAACACAAGCGAGATAGGCATGTTTACTACCACCAATAGACACTCACAGAATAAGTCCTAATTGGGACAAACGCAGCTTTAAGAAAGTATCGCTTTCAATCTCGCATCGATTCGAATAAACTATAAACTACATGTATTGTAATCTGTATGTAAACTGACATTGCCCCGCTCAATTATAAAAGTATTAGTACTATTTTTAGCGTCTCTCTTTGATATTAGTTTTGGACTCGGCTTCTGCTGAACACGAACGCGCGCACGTACACGCGCGCACTAATAATACATGCCCGAGAATGGCGAGAGAATACTAGTCATAGATGAAACCCTTTTACCTTTGCGCCCCCTTGTGGCCAAAGGTAGTACACCAAAGAGAGATGGTCAGCTTGAGATAATTGAGTTTTGACACACAGATACCATACCTGTAACTACATAAAATCATGTATTTATTTGACAAATAAAGTTCTTCTATAATACAATAATAAACACTTTACAGCCACACTGAATTGAAATGGACATGCATTGGACAGTTAAGATATTTAATCTATCTATACGAAGATTGAATCCATACATCAACATGCATTTATATATTACAATATAATTTACTTTGACACACACACACACACACACAGTCACATAGAATACAATGACGTAATATACAATGTTAGGTACGATCATTATTTGACCGGGATGTTTGACTCAAGTCCATAATAATATAAAATTCAGTGCTGAAAGATGTAACACAATCAGGGTGAATCTACAGTACACAGCAGGTAGATTTTCCTTCACAACAGAATGAATGAGTGAGCGTGTGTGTTACAACAGAGCCGACATTGGAATATCTATGAATATCTATGGGAAGATCCTATCTACTTTGTGCTATTGCATAGATAATTATATATATGCAGCCAGATTTGGCCAACATGTCCTTGTTCAAAACAATGTATTACTACGTCGCCTTTCCCGAGGGGAGTGTGAACCCGGGGCAGGAGACGTACAGCTAACAAGGTGGCTGAACTAGCGACCATTATAGTCGCTAGTTCCAAATACAGTAGCTTCATCTAATAAATATATTTGGATTTTCAGCCTCTGAGACTCATCAGCAGCTTGTAGAATGTTCTAAATAAAATGACGGAACCCTGCTAAAAATAGAACCAAACCATAAAGGTCAATAGGACTAAAGAATCTGAGAGCATTAGGAAATCACAGACCTTCCCAGGCACTGGTCCAGGTCTTGAAGAAGAAACAGCAAAACATCCTGTATCGGGAGGACGACTTCTTGCTAGCGTTAATAAATAACAACGGCACACCTATTTTATTGTCCACAATCAACTGTGATGTAACTTCCTCGGAAGATGTCATCAGCGCTCAGAACAGTGTACTTGAGTACGAATGTGGAATTGTCCAGCCTTGCATTTGTTAAACATTTGTGTCGTCCGCAGGAGTTGATCCCCTCATATCATGTAATAGCACTCATAGCGCACTCAATGTGCACTATGTTGAAAAGGCAGAAAGTTGGTCGCGTCAAGTTAACCGGACGTGACGAATACAAGAAAAGGAGCTACTAATTGGCAAGTCGCCTCACATCTCTGCGGACAGGAGCACCTATTGCATTGTGTGTAAAGAAAATGTACAAAAAAGTCTTCAGGAGCTTTTCTTCGAGAGGCACATGGTCATCCATTCTCACTAACAACACAAGAAAGAATTACTTATTTTCTAAATGAGGTTTACCTGCCGCATCGTGTACGGTCAGCACATAGACATAGGATTCGTGATTGTGCTTACACCCTTTCTAGGTCATAATGAATCACGAGCATCGAATGGTCTGTTGCCATAATGTAGGCCTATTATTTCAATACTATTCCACACAGAGACACAGAAATGTATTCTCACCAAGTAGACATCCTGCTCTGATGCATCTGATTGGCCGCTGTGAACAGAGTCCGGGCTGTTATCCAATGCAATTGTGGCTGGAGTGATGTCACTCCCCGCTGTTTGAGTTTAAGTGAGTGATTTGGGGATTTTTGGACTTCCAGATCTAATTTGGACTAATTTGCTGAACAATCGCTACATTTTGACTTAAGCGTGGTCACAATGAAGGAAAAACACCAAGAAGACACAAGAAATTACTTGTATTTGCTCTCCTCCTGCTGGTCATTGTTGAGGTTAAAGGAAACGTGGTTCATGTCTCTGCTCCGTGGGACTAAATCTGGATGTTTCGAAGAGCTAAAGCCTAGGTAGGAAACAGAGTCTGCAGTGAATAGGTTGACTACCAACTTCCACACACACATACAGACATATATATAGGTTGCAGGTTAGTCTCATTTAGGCTAAGAACCTCTTTTTCAAGGCCTGATTTGCCACATCACGCATTTACAAACAACTACAAACACCTGCCGTCAATTTGTGCTTCAACTGTTAATTTGTTAATACATGATTATGCTTTGCATATGCTATCCTATTTTGATTAAAATATAATTTATATATATATATATCTTGTTATATATAACAACATGCATGCTAACTCAAAGGTCTCAACGTCTATCAAAAGTGTTGTCTTTGTATTAAGTCATCCTACCACCTAGTGTCATTGATGTGCACGACACATTTTCAACTGAGCCTTTTTAAATGTTTCACAGCGGACAAGTGGAAAACATCCATAAGAGCTACACTACATCCACATACCACTACTACTACTACTACTACTACTACTACTACTACTTATTAAAGTGATGGACAACAGAAATCGGTAATTCACTTCACTATTAAGTCACAGTCAGTCCTCAGACTTTGAGATGTATATGAATATACTTTTGCACATTTTCTTGAGCAGATATTTGGTCGGTGTGTAGCGCATACATCCCTCTGTGATATGCTATGGTTATTTTACACTTCCTGTTGTCCATCCCTTTAAGTCTGTACCATCCCTTTAAGTCTGTACCATCCCTTTAAGTCTATACTACTGAGTATATAAATGAGAGAGCGTACAAGCGTTCCAAGTTACTTTTTCCATCCAGGTGGTCCATGCTCTGGGTCCTCTTTTCCTCCCTCTTCTCCTCCCCACCCCGGAGCGGCGACAGCACCTCCTGGGAGGCCGACTTGGCTGCATAGAGAGAACCTCTCTTTCTCTTGGAGGACGAGCCTCTTAGGGCTGGGTGAGAGAGAGAGAGAGAGAGAGAGAGAGAGAGAGAGAGGGGACTGGTAATTAGTCATTCTGACGGATGAATGACGAAACTTGAGGTCTTTTTTCATGTATTTAACCGATTCAGCAAGTGCTCTTGTGGAATATCTTCACGTCTAACCCTGTGGGTTAGGATTCGGGTTGACTGCACGGTGTCTTTAAGTCGGTTAGCCTTTGCACAGGAAGTGAGCTCACCAGGACTTTTCAGCTTCCACATTGAATTTTGGAACTTGTATGACATAATGAAACCAAGACAGACAGCTATGAAATTGTTATCAGCGAAAATATAACTAATATGACGTGGGAAATCTTACGATTGATCTTTTTGAACACCGTCGTGCCCATAAACTTGAGGAATCGGTCGGCATAAAAATTAGGCCTGTGAACGGAGACTGTATCCTAAACAAAAACAAAAACAAAAACAAAGATGCAAGAAATTAGCTTGCATTGTCAAAAACCCAATCAACATGGCATTCAACACACACACACACACACACACATAGGATTGCATACCCCATCGTGGACAAGGGCTTTCCATGAGTGCTCTACTTTCTTGATGAACCTGGAATGACAGGAAGTCCTACTATCAAAGTCAAAGTAAAAGCGCTGGCTGGGCAATAATTCAATATTATCGTTAATCATCATTGAACAGTATTGTATCATCATGAAATGAAGATAGCGACTTATTAGTATAAATTAATTATGATGAGAAGATATGAGCCCTTAAATTGATCAATTATGCGTTTTAAAACTAGTTTTGCTCTGATACTATACTTTAAATATATTCATATACTTCAATGTAATGACCCTCAGTTAGCGTGTTTAGAATGGTATGTTGAATTCATAAGCATATCGGGATATTTATCGCTATTGTGTAAAATTCTTCGTAATTATTGTGATAATACATTTTAACATATCGCCCAGCCCTAGTCAAAACAAATCTTTATTTGTCAGCTATAGTAGCACACAGCAGCAGTAGAGAGCAGTGTTTGATTATCCGCACGTGAACAAGACACATAAACATGCTTTTTAACTGGTCAGTTCAGTTTGCTCTAGCAGTGAGGGCGTGCATTCCATTCCATTAATCCATTGCTAATAATCATTCATTGAAAATATTGATAACACGTCTGACACTTGCTGACACATGGCTCTGTCTTCATCTTTAGACGAAGATAGACTTAAATAACTACCGAACACATTTACTTGTTGGCATACTTGAATCTGGGAATACATACAGCGCAGAAACGAGCCACCAAGGCAACAAGGAAACAAACACAAGCCAACAAGGAAACATAGATGAGTCAACAAGGAACTTTTACTCACCTGTACGACTGCAAGATGTCAATGATTCCCAAAAAGATAAGCAATTTCTCATCTTTATGCTTCGCAGGAATTCCACCCATTCTGTAAGGAAGTCAACAATGTTTTTAAATATTTTTAATGAAGTTAAAGAATAAATGAACAGCAGTAACGTGCACATCTTGTGGATAACAACTAAATGATCTGGACAATTATTAAACTAACCTAAGCATATTACCAACAGCAAAGTATAAATATATTTAAAAAATAAACGAATCATAAAATGTTAACTGTCCAATATGCCATCTAATGTCATGACATCACAGAGAGACCTATAGAGAGCCAGTAGAGGCAGAAGGTAGTACACAATTATTCTGGCTGACAGGATGTAGGCTGTGGGGACAGGTCCGCCATTGGCCAACTATTTCAGTTGGAATTCGTCGACTGTTACCGCTTTCAAAGTCCCTGTTGCTATGTGAAATGACACCAACAACTCCCGAGCTACCAACCTACATTCTGAAAGCGCCATTGTCTTTTGCGGGGATTCAGCCATTTTTATGGCAGGGTGCAAATGTTCCACCAAAACAAGTTCTCCCCCGACACTATTTTACAAGGCCACCGTCGCTGCATCCTGGATGTAGCGCTGCCCAAGACGGTTCTGATTGTTTTAAAGAAATACAAACAAGATTGGGCATTCTTTCCCCTATCCCAGGGTGATAATGGGTTGAGCCAGACCTTTGTCCAGAGCTGGCACAGCGCTAAAACAAAGTGTGGAGCTAGGACTGGCTATGCAAGGCTAGTACACAATAAAAGCCCTCCTCACGTGTCATCATCCACCATGGGCTCTGGGTCCTTGGCGTTCCCCTGGATGGACTCCAGGGCCGTGGAGTACAGAACCTTCTGGCCCTTGCGGCTGTCCCCGCGCCCACCTCTGCTCAACACCTTCTTGTCCAAAACGTGGATCCCGAGAAGCAGACTGTAGTCCATGATCTTGAAGCTCTCCAGCACCTGTCACGGAAGCATTCTGTTTATCCAAGAGATATCTTCACTTTGCCATCCTATTTCAACACAAGTATGTAGGCCCAAGGTATCTCATCACCAATGTAAACACAGATGAAAGAATGCCCTTAGCTAAGCCTTTGGTAAACACACATTAAGACCTGTGATAATAGCAGCTTCGCCTGCATCTGAACACCAAACATATACAGTACGGCCTAAGCCCAAATCCCTATGAGCAAACAGCTGATGTCATAAGGTAGCTCCCATTGAACAAAAGAGCCTTTAACGTTGAACCAGTTACCTAACTGTCCGCAAGACGGCATGGCTTGCACAGCCTCATGTTACTGTACTGCGGTTCAGTTCTTAGGCTCGTTAGGCCCGTTAATAGGAGTCAGGTGTTTTGCGGGAGCTAATCCTGAACACGGAGGCCCCTGTTTAATCTAAAGAGAGGGGCTCTAAAGTCTAAAGGGAGGTCACTCACAAGGACCTGAGAGACATGCCTCTTACATAACAATGTATCGGTGGGTGGGTGGTGTAATGTTGTGCAACTGGATTTTAACTACACACTAACTACTTTTTTTGTGTAGTATTGATACTGAGCTCCAGAAGTTACAGAAAATGGGCGCTATGTACAGCATAAACAAACTAACGACATGGCTGGTTGGCTGACATTTCGCAACCTTTGACCTCTGCTAAGCAATGGGTTTTCTTTGGGATTGCGGTGGACAAACGCCTGGGATTGTGCAAACCGGTTTTGTCTCCTCCCGTCGTCCTGCTAGCTAGCAAGTGACGTCTAGCTCGCGGCTACTCACCCGACAGTCCCTCTGCAGGGTTTTCATCAGGAGGTTGTAGGTCTCGGCGTCAAAGTGCAGGCCCTCATGGATCTCCTGGAAGTCCAGGTCCTTGAAGGTGGGCGAGGCCTTGCCCCACTCCTTGCGGGAGGCGCGGCGCTTGTATGTGGACCCCTTCAGGTCATACTTGTAGTGCATGGTGAGGGCACGCGGCAGCACATTGTTCATGACCACCACGCGGATGTTCACCCCACCACACTGGATGCAGTAGAGGCCATAGAACTTGGGCAGCAGTGTCCTCTGATTCTGATTCAGGTTCTAGAATGATGAGGACGGATGCATTTGGTTGGTTAGTTCAGGTTCTAGACTGATGAGAATGGACACATTTGTTTGTTAAGCTCAGGTAATATCAGCAGCATGATGAAATAGGTTTGATTCTTGTCCCGCAAGCGTAAGAATGATCATTTGAAATTGTTGTTCATTTGGTGTTAGGAGTGTCAGAGATTATGGCAGAAAAGGACACAGGCATCTCTTTAGACTGGAATAGTTTGGCACAATGATGGCACATTCATATTGAAGTTGTGCTTCAATTTAGCTGATAACTGAATTTACCTGATATGCTTAGGTATACATTTAATGGCAATATACATCTAATGGCATGTTGTGACAGTTCAATACAGTATAAACCTTGTTGGGTCTTGTCCTTGAAGCATTTGAGACAATGACCATGGTTAGCTGCCGTGGCCATATTAAAAACACTTGAGGGTTTGGGGGGGATTTCCTCCATGTTATGCAAGTGCTTCACTTTAGTTTTGCATACATCTCTGTGGCTTTTACTGACATGCAAATCGTTTCCCCGCACAGATAGTGTGAAGCCCTAGGGAGACTCACCATATAGTAACCAGGAAGCAGTTTCTGCAAAAACTCTGCCTCTTTGTGCTGCACAGTCTTAATGATAAACTCGTCGTCGCTGGTCAGGTAGAACCAGGAACTGCTGGCTCCAGGGTTGGACAGCTCAATCAGAGGCTCATTGCACATAGAGTACTGTGGAAACAGAGGAACTGTTTTTATTATGCCATTTTACCATGTAGGCGTGAATGAGGATGTGGATTTGTCATATATATATTTCTTGTAAATTTCTGTTTGTGCGTCACGGTAGCCAAACCCTTACAAGATAGTCATCTGGTTTGATGCCAAAAAGTTCCCTGAAATAGCGAAAGGCAAGTGGCGCGTACGTCTTCAGGCGGAAATCAGGGTAGTGGTGTGCCGGAGTTAGACTGCTCCCCTCGCTAGTGCAGGGCAGAAAACAGCAACACACACTGTTACCAACAACAACAACAACAGCAACGGTTTGCCTCTTGTACAGTTGTTAGCTAACTTCAACATGGTATTGGGTAAGACTCGATTGAGATCTTGTTAATGAGGCGTTATCTAATTATCACTGTCAGTTTTTACAGCAACAGTCTCTCACATGATTGTAATCAAAGCAGAATCTAGCAAACTTAACCCGCTGCAGGCACAGGGTTAAGTGTGTCTTCGATCGCTAAGGTTATCACAAGCTTAGCACAAAATAAGCCTTGCTAACCGTAACCGTAACCACAACCGTAACCGTAACCAGATCAGCAGTGAGATCTGGCACCACCCAAAACGGCTAAGTAAATGTCTGGCCTCGCCAAAATACGTGTAACCTGATATTGACTTGAAAATATGAACTACACACCACATAAAACATATAAGCTTCGATATCATTGTGGAGTGTGTGTGGTTGGTGGCTGATTTAAGCAACCTCACCTAGCCAGCCGGCCAACCACACACACTCCACAACCATATAGTTAATTAAATATGCCTTTATATAATGTCTCTTTACACCTCAAGGAGATAGCTCCTTTCCTCTCTCCAATTGAAAGGTGTTAAGTTGTCTTGCACCCTTGTAGACACAATGTTTTCCTCCCATAGTGTTTTGCTAATTAACTTGGCCTCTCCCCCATGGCTGGCTTAAGCCACGGCCAATCCTTAACTCTCCATGGTGGTCACTCCCCTCAACTTTGTTGTTACTGTGTTAATGTAAAAGTTCCCCTATAAGAAGCATGTACACCTGTTGTCTCTCTGAAGATGCTTGGTAAATTGCTGCCTGTGTCTGCCCATGATCATGTTCTCTTAAATCAAATATTTTGCAGTCAATAAGTGTCCTAAAATAAATACTTTTTCATCATGACTGATTGATATTTAAAGGACTTTTGAAAATACATAATACACATACCTAGGCAGAAAGACGCTCTCCACCACAGAGAAGTCCTGCATGAGAACATCTCTGTCGGGTTTGGAGCTCAGGTTGCCCACAGCGTAGCCGATGCCCAGCTGGATGGCTCCTTTCAGGGCAGCGGATGTCGGCTGAGAAGAACAACAAGAACCTTTAGAAAAATCCTTGTTTTGTATAGAATCACACAAGCACATTCACAAGCCTGTGAGAGAGGTTTAGTGATTCCAGCCATCCACGATACTCATGGTTGCACAAAAGAGAGTCATCAAGTGAAGTTGGCCTTTAGATTGTATGTGGTGTGCAGTTTGTTTTTAAATATTTAGCCAATCAATTCAGGAAAGGTTTTTTTCTTTCTTTCCTAAATTGATTTTACATTTTCTATTTTTAACACACAAAACTACCCGATGTATGAACATTTTAATTATTCAAATCTGACATCTTTCCCAAATATTCAACAATGACACACCCTGAATAAGCTTCTGTGCCTTGTCTAAACTGACACCACTTACAATCAGGGCATTTCCATGCACATTAATAATTGTGATGAATTCCTGAATGCAAATCTCATGAAAATAGCAGGGATAAACACCTTGGTTATAAGAAACCAAATCCTGTGTGGCTTGGATGTGGTTTTACAGCCTGAATACTGCAGCGTGTATGGAGTCTACCCTGGGTTTGGAGAGTGTATTCTGTTGACATGTTGGCATGTGGATCAAAATGAACTGCTAAGACAGACTTAGCATCGTTTCTGAAGGCCTTAATGGTCTCTCAATATTATTAAAATGTGAATTTATCATTTTACATCGCAAATGAATTTGTAAACATGATTATGGGGCACTGTTCAGATTGTAACACATTTGACATGACACTCAAATGTTTACATGTTATTTATAATGGCGTTGCTGTGTAATACTGACTATAGAGCAACAAAGCAATGACCTCTGACCTTTTTATGGTCCTTTGACGGTTTTGAACTCCTGGTGTCTCTTCCGGTGTTGTCTTTGGTTGTGGTCATCATATTCTAGGAAGGAGGAATCAGAGAGGGGGGAAGTTAAAAGTCATTGTTCCCCAAACGCCTTGTTCCCCAAGTTTCCATAGATCAACTTCCTTTTTCTTCAGCGATGGGATCGAACGGTGGCGTAATAGCATTACCTTGAATTGGTGTTTTGTTTACAGAAAACGCATATCCCTGTCAACACCTATGAGAACAAAAGAAAAAGCAGAAGGGTCAATGAAATGGGATGATGTACAAACTAGGGCTGAACGATACGGTAAGAAAATCATATTGCGATTATGATACGATTCACTATTAGTGGGAATGATAATTTTTGCGTCGCAATTGTCATTATCAAAAAACTATCAAACAAACATGTTTTCTTATATTTGGAGAAAAACGTGTGTAGGCCAGGGTATCTCTGAAGCACTACAGTACTTCATTTATAATGCTGTTATACATTTACACATTTTACCCTTATCAAAAAATTTAGCATATTGCGATTTCGATAATTTTTCAATTAATTGTTCATCCCTAGTACAAACGTTCCCAAAACAGAACGTGCTCGGTCACTAACTAGTGACACAAAAAACGAAACACACCTGACACCGCGACACCTCTGTTTGTCGTATCAAAAACAAACGGAGGTCTTTCAAATCAAACAAAGTCCCAAATCGACTAATATTTGCATTACACATCCCCATCCAATCCAACAGACCTTCATAATGTAACAATTCTCATAAAATACAAAACAATATATATTTACCTCTGGAGCCTGCAGCGAACTGACTCAGAGTGTGTTGTGTATGGTGTAGCCTCCAGCAGAGCAGCCCCCCCAGCGGTGTGTGTGTGTGTGTCCGTCCTTGCCGGCCACCAGATGAACAGTGCTACAGTGGTGGACCCCCGTAGTGTTAGTCCTCACTGCTCCACCAGGACCCCTTGCCACAACCCTTGACCCCAATTATATAAAGGTTTGAAAAAGCATGACACACCAAATCCCCGTTTAGCACATTCCACTTGAAGGACGGACACACACACACACACACACACACACACACACACACACACTCACCTCTTCATCTAGTAGGCTACAGATGAAAACGTTCAACAAACTGAATGGTAAATGGACTGCATTTATATAGCGCTTCACATTTGCCTCACATTCACCCATTCATACACCGACGCGGTGTCAACCATGCAAGGTAACAACCAGCTCGTCGGGAGCAGTTAGGGTTAGGTGTCTTGCTCAGGGACACCTCGACAATTAGCTAGGCGGAGCCGGGGATCAAACCAGCGACATGCCGGTTGCCAGACAACCGCTCTACCCCCTGAGCTACCGTCGCCCCAT
>OMKP01034626.1:0-17723 GCA_900302375.1 Bathygadus melanobranchus | reverse complement strand
GCCCCCTCCATGCCTCCTTTAATGAAAGGCTTTACTCTGTCCTGCCGTACATCAGGAGCACACAGTGGATACACTGACCACTATCCCTCCAACACACCTCCGGGGTTCAAACATTTGGTAAACATATATGTGCTTTGTTTTTTATATTCATGTTTTATTAGGTGTGCAGCTTTAGCTGCCCAACTCCTATTATCTACCATACATGTTGTTTTTATTTTCAATAATATTAAAAATAAAATAATGATAATATCCCAACTCAACTCCTTCATACTTTATACTACAATAATTCAAACTTGACTTACTACCTCACTATCCAAACTTCGGTACAATGACTGTACATTAATTTTAAATTAGATTTTGATTTAGAAATTATTATTACTTTTAAACAAAGAACACCCTAGCAGCCACCTAGAAGACCATAGAAACCACCTACAACACCCAAACAACCAGACTAGAACACCTGCTGAACACCAGCAACAACCCAGCAACCACCTAGAACACCACAGCAAACCAACAAGAACACCCTAGCAACCACCCGGATCACCACAGCAAACCAACAAGAACACCCTAGCAACCATCCGGAACACTAGCAACTGTGCACAAGAACACCCTCGACAGAGTCCCAACAGAGAGAATCAATTTAACCAGCGCGAGTGTGCGTGCGTAATCGCTGCCTGTTGTGATGTGTGTATTTCTTGTATGCTAATGTCCTTGAAGCACACAATGTCTGTCCATGAAGCGCCCCGCAATAAAGTGATCTGAAGCAGGGAGTGAAAGGCAGACTCAGTGGTCTCCGCGGGTCTAGTGGTGTTCACTGCTGGAACCTGACCGGGGATCGCCTCTCTTTTTGACCCCACTTTAATGCCATTGTTTCGCCATTTCAGTTTTCAGTTAACATTGCTAGACTTGGACGGCGGATTGTCCCATTCGTTCCCAGCTTGAATAATTTTTGTTTTCTCTTACCCATGGTTAATAGCCTATGTAAGCATTATGCAATTGATGTAGGCCTACTAGAATGTTCTGCAGGCAAGATCTATACCCTACCTAGGCTATATGATCTTTTGAGTGTAATTTGTTAATGTTAATGGAATAGTCATCAGTTAGGCAGGCCAATTAGTGTGTGAAATGTAAGAATATCTGTTTCTAGTTGACTGTGCTGTATTAGACAATTTAGCTTTTAGATCGTTCCCGCCCAAATTATGACCAATCAGGGCATCTCTTCTCTGGTTGTTTCGGGGAAGCCATCTTGCCTGTCATATATTGCTAAGCTCCACCACATGTGTGTGAATGCAACGCTTCTCAATGGCAGAAAGAAACTGCTCTCTTTCCAACTCTCAACTCTTTGATCGACTGTTTGACTGAGGGAATTTGGGTCAACTCAGAACAATGCTGCGACTATTCAGATTTTAGGGTGCAGCCCTTCACTACTGCTTGCCTCTTTCTCGGAAGCATTTCCCCCTCCGCTAAACTTTTTTTGTGGGAAACCCTGCTCTACTGTACATTTTCAATATACCAGGTACGAAAAACTCTGAAATAGCACTTTTTCCTAGTTAGGTGTGCAGCCTTAGCTGCGCAACTCCTATTATCTATCATACTTATTATTTGTATTATTCTTCCCAAAATTCCCTACTCTACTCCTCCTTCATACTTTATGCTAGAACAATAACTCAAGCTTTCTATATTAACTACTGTCCACTTTGTGTTACTGTACACGTTTTTAAACTATTAAAACATACTCCCACATGCACAAAGATGGGATTTGTCTGTATTGTAGAATTGTTATTGTACAAAACCAGGGTTTCCCACAGCTGTCTAGGCGAGGTGCAGCACCTCGGCGAAATTAGTTAGCGCCTCTGCTAACCTTTTACAGTATGACCACAATGTGCACGTCCGTTCGTGTCAGCATTCAATTTGACAGAAAATACAGGTCTTCTATTAGCCTTATATAATATAGTTCCACTATAATATAGGACACATAATAATGAATATAATACATTTATGAAATCAAACAGTGGCCGGTCTATGCGGAGCTCCGTTCTGTCCGATTAAGCACGGTAGGCCTATTCACATCCAATCATGATGAAAGAATGTAGAAGCGCTTGACTGATTAAAATTTGTAAACACATGTGGATGATGTGTTTCTAGGATATTGAACAAATGTGACACCGTTCAGTTTAACAGAACGGCGAAAATGCGCCACCGAGAGAATCATTTTCAGCAGCCTGAGTGCGTGCGTAATCCCTGCCTGTTGTGATTTGGGTTTTTTTCGTGTACGCTAACGTCCTTAAAGCACAAAAGGTCCGCAATAAGCGCTCTTCAATAAAGCGATCTGAAGGCAGACTCGGTCCAAGTCTCCGAAGGGCCTAGCGGTGTTCACGGCTGGAACCTGACCGGGCATCGCCTCTCTTTTTGCACAGTTTTCAGTTGACGCCGCTAGACTGCGGATTCGTCCCATTCGTTCGCTGCTGAAGATGACTTTATTATGGAGCGTGAATATCCAGTAAACGTCAGGCTTTCTTTGTGTTCTTTTGTACCGTTGTGGAATTCTTTATAGGTCTCTCGTTTCATCCTCGGAAGTCGCGAAGCGAAGAAGTTTTCTTAATAATTCTTATTTTCTCTTACCCATGGTTAATATGTGAGCATAACGCAATTGATGTAGGCCTATTAAAAGGTGCTGTAGGCAAGATCTATAGCCTGCCTATATGATCTACTCAGGTCTGTCAGGTATTAGTGAGTGAAATGTGCAAAACTGCAAACTTAGGGAGGGAGGGAGCGTTTTTGGGGTGTGTATTTTCAACACCTTGCTCTCTTTCCAACTCTCAAATCTTGCCGACAGCAGCCTCCTGTATTATATGGTTATTGTAATGCACATGATTGTTTGACAGAGAATTTGAGCAGACTTGCGTTGACTATTCAAATGTTAGGGTACAGCTATTGCTCTCCTCTTTCTTGGAAGCACTTCTCCCTCCACTAAACATTTTTTATGGGAAACCCTGAAAACTGAAAATATAAAAATCTATAAACTGTCACTACTCCCACAGTATTTAGACCCCACAGACATATTATACATCAACATGTTGAGCTCCTCGCAGTCATTGTTCATCTCAATAGCAATGTTATACGTATACCGGTACTTTTTTTTATGAACGATAACTTTAAATGTTCTCCACATACACACACATTTAAATCTTAGAACGAAACAGCTGTTTAAAAATCTCACTATCTTACCAGGCTATTATTATTCTTCCCAAACCTCCATACTAAACTCCTCGTTCATACTTTATACTAGAATGATAATTCTAACTTTACTTACTACCTTGCTGTCCATACGTCTATAAGGCTCAAGGCTATCTATTTATACTTTAAAATTTTTTTAAACCAAGACATCCTAGCAACCACTCAGAACACCATAGCAACCAACTAGAACACCCTAGAAACAACCCAGAATACCCCAGCAACCACCCAGAACACCCTAGAAACAACATAGAATACCCTAGCAACCACCCAGAACACCCTAGAAAACCACACAGAACACACAAAACATAGCAACCACCTAGAACACACTGGCAAGCATGTAGAACACCATGGCAACCACACAGAACACCATATAAGCCTGCCAAATGCTTTAAATGTAAATGTAAATATAAACCACCGTAGCAACCAGCCGAAATACGCAAGAAGCACCATATAACACCCTAGCAGCAACAATAAAACTACAGCAGCACTTCACATCACTGTACTGTACATTTCCAATCATACCAGGTACTAAAACCGTTACTTTCAGCTGTACACCACAATCTCTTCTGAAATGATGTTTTTCTCCTTGTATGCTGCTGTACTGACCGAATTTCAACTAAGGGATGAATAAAGTTAATAAATCCGTCTATCCATGTTTACATCTATCTATCTATCTCTATCTATATGCATCTATATTTTGCATTCATATGTGTGTGTGCAGTTCTTGCACATAATGTTAAAAGGATATTGACCTAGACGGCGTAGTGAGTGTAGCATACAGTTTCTATTAGATTGACTGGAAAATGCACTCGTGATCTGCATGTTTCTGACGTTACTAGACTTGAATGAAGTGTCACGCGGCTCCTAATTTACATTTTTGCAGGCCTCAGGTTATTTATACATTATTTATAAATTGAATGACAACAATACCCTACGATCTCATTCGAGGTGTGTCGGTATACTGCTGTTGAATTATTTGTCGACTGTCACGTGCAGTCTGAGTGTCTCCAGTTAATGTTTCAACCACAACCCCCCCCAAAAAAAACCCCCCAAAAACAGAATTTGTTCCAAATATTTGGGGCTTTCGGCTCCACTGTGCGCGGTTCCAGCGCAGGCATCCCATTCCGCCCTTCACATTACATCAGTTAGATCATCTCGTCGTCTGCCGAGTTCACTTCAAATCTCAGCAGACTGCGCAGTGGAAATGAGTCATTTCCATTTAAATGATATCATTCCAAAGAGTTTAGCTGGGTCCCTGCGTCGAGAGCCCCAACCCACCGCTCTCATCGCAAGGTCAACTCAAGAATTTTCCTGTGTAAAATTTAAGCACAGCAAATTGATTCCACCCTTGAGTAAAGACCTTTTTCTGACTGCGTGTGTGTGTGTGTGTGTGTGTGTGTTTGTGTGTGTCTGTGTAGACAGAGCCGTCTTTGGCGTCTTCCGTCCATGAAATGCAATTGCTTCCGTCCACAAGGGATGTAAACATGACAGGTGCTCCGAGGCTAGGACGCGTCACACACAACGTGAAATTAAACAAGAGCCAACTCAACTGGCAGTGGGTGAACGCGAGCATGGGTGCCCCCTTAAGGCACAGAGAGACACGCAGCACCCTCTCACACGCATCACTTCCTCTGACACACGTACGCGCGCGCACACCCAACATGCCTCAACTTGTATTTCACATTATTCAAATAGATAATGTGTCGATGTGCACTATCACCTGTTAACTATGAACACCTGTCATCCAAAATAATTTATTTGACATTGCGGTCAAACATAAAATAAATAAAAAAAGAGGAAGAACAAAACATTTTTCCCAAGAGTTAATGACGAAAAGGAAACAAATTGCTCTAAATTTAGGTAGAGCGGTTGTCTGGCAACTGGAAGGTTGCTGGTTCGATCCCCGGCTCCGCCTAGCTAATTGTCGAGGTGTCCCTGAGCAAGACACCTAACCCTTACTGCTCCCGACGAGCTGGTTGTCACCTTGCATGGTTGACACCGCCGTCGGTGTATGAATGGGTGAATGTGAGGCAAATGTAAAGAACCTTGGATAAAAGCGCTTTATAAATGCAATGCGCTCATCGGCGTTACGTAGTACGACACGAGCGGCACAACGGACGAGTGAATCGCGCGAGACCGTGCGCGACGGAAACCCTGCCTGGCTTTTCCCACCGTGACAAAATGGCAGACTCCCCTTTAAAAGAAAATGTCTACGAGGCGCAATATTTCCCTGGCGCCTCGTAAAAAAAACCTGAAATGCAAATGGTGGCGGCGTGCGGGTTTACAGAGTTTGTTGGGTTTTATCCCCTCTCTGCATAGTCGGTTTATAAACAACAGCCAGTTATGTATGCATCTCATTTAAGGAGCTCTCTAAAGCAAAGTGCTTCCACGCTGAGCCCTGTTTTATGATTTAGACTAGGCTTAAGGCCGCTGGGACCGAGCCAGTGGGAAAATCATGTGTATTTATCAAGTTGAAGTTCAGGCCCCACAGACTGTTCATCATTCCAGGTGGTAATTTGATTTAGTGTGGAAATGTTTTTTATATAAAGCTCTGTGAAGGTTCAGGGAAATTACCGTTGTACAAGGGAGATACAAAGGTGGGAGTCATTTTTCAACATTATTTCCCCCAACAAGCCTGCATACCCATTTTTTTCCCTCTCCTTTCATTTGTATTGTATTAATATGTGGAGTTGCACCTCTGTCTACAAAGCCACAAAGACAGGGGATATGTCAAATGTCTGGTTAGCACGTACTAGCTTTAAGTCTGGAGTGTCATATTTTTTGCTTTTTCATGGCATGATCTATATTTCCATAATCGGCGCCTGGGCCAGAAACCGCAAACTGCAAGGGGCAGAGTTACAGAGTCTTTTTTCCTGTGTCGTTACGGAGATATTCTACCAAAGAGAAACTCATTTGAGTGAGTGAATGAAGCTTTCAGAAGGGGAGTTTGATAAGTATTTCTACAGTGGCCGGGCTACATGGTGTGGATTTTAAACCTTCACAAACACTTTTTCTAAGAACGTGTGTTCGCTGTTAGCCAATTACGCGCTTACAGACCCTCGCCTCCGGGAACAAATATGAAGCGCTAGAAAATGGAACGCCCCGTTCACACAGATTTAAGCTTGTCTGCTATATGTACTGACTTTACACTTTTTATCTTAAATTGTGAGATTTGTGAGACTTGTCTCCCTCTTTCGACAAATGTACTTTTTTCGCTTTGGATAAAAGCGTCCGCCAAATGCCCTAAATGTAAATGTAAATGTAATATTTCCATGGCATTACACATCTCGTTAATATGTCTTATTCATAGGTTATTTCCAATTACTCTGATCATTACCATGTCATTCAGGATCGATGTATCAGTACTGCGTAGATTTGTATTGTTGGTTGTTTAATCTGCCGTTCTGAAAGGGTACATGCACTTCAGACTCCTCAAATCAAATGGTCGCTGGTCTAAAGTAATTCTTTCATTACTTATACATTAGTTACATTAGTTTCTTAAAAAGGATACCTGACCATGGCTAACTGTGTGTAAATGTTGTTTATACACAGTTAGCGTGTGTTAATGTAAATGTTATTTTGGACTACACAAATGAAGTATTTTGTGATAGTGAAAGAAATGATGAGTATCTACTGTATTACATATATCTGGCTTACGATACCAATACAGTATGTGATGTACAAAGTACACATACAATGTCTTATTTCTAGGTCAAAACAATTCAATATTATATATATAGACAGGCAAAATGTAATATGAGACACACACACCCAATAGCTTGGCGCAAAACAATAGGGATGATGATTAATTGATCGTTATTAATCATGTATTACCCCACCTCTTTGTACCCAAGAACCACACAGCAGGTTCCAAGAAAACATTGCTTGAATAATTGAAGGTAGTTTAACTGAACCACAGTATAGTTTGTTTATTTTCGTGGGGCCCGCCATCCAGAACCCCTAAAGAAACAAGCATAGCAGCATTGACTGCAAAACAGCAGTACTAGGAGGGTGTGGGGGGGGGGTCAAAGTGCTGGCACCCTGGTGTATACCCATCTGAAGGGTGTGGGTGGAAATATTGAAGCGGATTGACAGCCAGGGTGCGCCGCTGGCGTTCCAAGAGCACCTGACAATTCGCCGCGCTTAGCCCTGTCATTGACAGGAAAAGCCCGCCTGCATCTTAATCTGCACCGACAACACCGTGCAACTTGATGAGTCTCTTTGTCCTCTTTCCCCCCTCGCTTTTCGCTCTCCTTTCACTCTCTCTCTCTCTCTCTCTCTCTCTCTCCCTCTCTTGTACTTTCTGTGGTGTTTCAGAATTCTGCTTTTAATTTGAACTGTAGGATGGTGAAAACACGAGTCATGTGTATCCCTCGGTACCCCTCATGTGTACATCTTGAAAGCATGCATGTCAGAGTGACTGGGCACAGTTGTTCAGGAGACACGTCGTCATCTGCCTAAAAGCCTTTCATCACCAAAGACGGTCATTAATTTGACAAATCCTCCCACTTAAATATGGATTCCATCTGCTGTGAAGAGACACTTTTATGCCTCTTTTTATTATCTCGAGCTGATTGGAAATCCTGTGATGAATGGTGTGTACACGCTATAGTTTGGAGTCTTGTAAAAACACTATGCAGGGCCATAGCCTTGACCAACGTAGCAGTCTCAAAGGTTTGCCTTTTTTTAAACGGATATGGTTGTATGCTGTTTGATGAAGATTTTGCACTAACATGACTAAGCTAGCATAATGTTGTTTTATTTAGCTGTTTTGATCGGTGACCCCACCATACCAACAGTGGAATGTTGCAGCCCCGGAATGTTCCAATCCACTTCCTGATAACAAGTGAAATGAATAAAAAGTAGAGACAGCGGGAGAGAGAGAGACATACACAGAGTAAGTGTTCCCTGGCACCTTTAAAGTGGCAATCTCAAACATTTCCATTTCGTTCTCTTTGGCGCCTGTGTCGCCTGTGTGACGTCACTCAGTTGGCATTCGGTTTACTGGCAACGTTTACCAGCAGAGACTGGAAAAAAACACACCCCAAATGAGTCGAAGAGTGAGTCTGTCGCATTAGCTTTGCCTGTCCTCTGTGGCGGAACCGCTGTCAGGTAAAACATGTCACTTACTGTGCGCCCATTGTGATTTTGTCACCACAGACTCACGGTTTGTAACATTCGTACTACTGCAAATGCAAGGGCTTTCATCGGTGGGCCATAGGCTCAATCGCCGTTGCGTTACCTCATTTGGTGATACATAGTGACTTAACAGACATTTATTTGCATGAAAATCTTGATTATTGCTTTGAGTAAACAAGCTGTTTCCTTGATGCACGGGAAAGTTGGCCGGGAGTCACTGTCGTAGGGCACACAGTTCTGGCAAGGTACTTCCTGCAAGTGCTTTTCTTGTTTGTTTGTCTTATTATACAGTATGCTTCTCTGTCAACTACGGAGTTTCGTTTCAATATTAATTGCTACAGAAGTGACTTGGCAAGCGGCTATCACACGTCAAGGAAAACTGGAGTGCTGGGATAACAAGCTGATAAACTACAGAAAGGAAACAAATGACTTTTGATGAACAAATAAAACACAGCTTTAAGATTGAGTGGATATTATCATGAATGAGTACATAAATAATTGTAAATAACTGCAGCCAGTCAACATACAAAATACTTGTTTTGATAGAAGTGTTGAATTTACGAATGCCTGTCTGAAAGAAATCTTGTCCTTGTGCAGCGTGTCGAAACTCTGACTAAGAACCTTTCGAAAAACATAACAACCATTCCAGGGCTTAGCACCCTCAGAATACCACAGCTACAATTAAACCGCTGTTTTGGGTGCCGAATAAATGTTACATTCCTGCTCCCCTGAGGATGTGATCTCATTAAATAAAACACTCTGCAGCCATTGGTCCTGAAGTTGGCAGGAATTTAGACGTCGGCCCACTGTGACAGAGAACACATGTAAGGGACACGTTTATGGAGAGGATATACGAGTTGTCGTAGAGAGTGGGCAGAATGGCTGTATATTGAGTACTGTTATACAGCTAGAGGCAAATGGCGCCGGTCCATCACCACCGCCGGCATGCATCAGAAGCTACTCAAATGTCAATCTTTATGGCCCTCCATGATAGAAAATGACAAAATGCAAATGTCATCTCCATAATAAAGAGTGTGTATCACACACACTTAATTATGCATGAGGTCTTGACTGCCAAACCGGGCAAAATATCCTCAATAGCTATTTTGAACATTTTATGTAAACGACACGTTCACACACATGACATGGGTTGACTTTTTGTTGCTGTTATCGTCGGTTTATTAGTGAGTTAGTTTGTTTGTTTAGTTTCATCACCTATCTAAACGGGAATTGACCCCATGCAAGATGAGCCATTTGTAATGTCTGTGATTATTTGTGTTTGTGGTTTTATTGACCGATTCGAAGCCCTCTCGCCGGCCGTTCCGCAGTAAGGAGGCTGGACTGTGAATTTAGCTGGTTTGTATTTCTTCTTACTCCATGCCAATGTCACAGGGGCCAATGTATCACGCAAATAGAAGGAGCTCATTTTCACCCAATTTAACATTAAACCTCCTGAATGCAGTGAAAGAAGACATTCCAACTCATTTCCAAGGCAAATGAAGGTTACCAAGCAGACAATGGTGATCTATTTGGTCTGATCCAATCTCAACTGCCTCGCCCACACCAAGTGTTCCATCTATCGAGACAAGCAGAGGATCATTTCATTTAAGAGAGCAAATACGTTAAGTCAATTAACTAATCTTGGTCCTTCTACAGTCCATTAAGGAATTGCCCATCCTTGCCAACAGTAGCACTCCCTGAAGACATGTGGTACGAGAAGCAGCAGTTGCATTAGATGTTGTAGTCTCTTCAATTAACTATATATGTTTGACCAAGGTCAATTCAATTGATTTTCTCTGTTTGTGGCTCATCCAATTAACAAGGTAGGTGTTGACTCCTTTGACATATAATTTTAACTATTAATGCTGTCTAGTTATTTCTATATTGAGCAACAAAATAATTTGCAGGCATTATGGTCTGTTTGGTTATTGTATCCATTTCTATTAAACACTTATCAGAAGAAATAATGAGCTACCTAGATGAAGAGTAAATGTTCAAATTATTAAAAAAAAACATTTTCTAATGTTAGATTATTGTTTATGCATAGCGTACGTTTCAGTGCATCTTTATCGACCTTACAATGAGAAGTGTTTCAAGCCATTTTGAATAAGAACGTCAACGTAACTACGGTGACGGCTCTGAATAAACTAAATAGCATCTTCACTTTGTTTGGGGTCTGCTTTACAAAGCAGCGACAAAAAGACACGGATAGCAAAAAGGATGCTTGAGGACCAGTCAAAGACACAGAGGGGATCCGACCGAACAGGATTCCACCAAAAAAGCATCTCTCCCAGCCTGTACAGGTCTCTCTCTTAGACCTGTATTTTCGGGGGGCGGGAGCCAGGAGACGATGACAAGGGTCCGGAAGCTGGTAAGGGGTCAGCCAGAGAGGAGAGGACCAGTCCCAGCATATCTATCATCGCCACCAGGAGGGGTCACCCTGTCAGGTCCCTGTAGCTAGCAACATCTCAGGATGGACACGGACTCTCGGCTGGCCCCCATGACCTCTGGATAAAACACCCAGAAGAGCTGGGACAGAGTCGACTTGGATAATGGGTGATGTAAGTGGGAGGGCTGACCACAGAATATGTCCACCTAGCACATAATGGAGTGTGATAGACTCTACGGGATATCGGCATATCGTTTGGCAATGACAATGTGATCGCTATCAAATTTGTTGCTTGTTCGAATAAGTGAATATTGTGATTTGTTTTCTATAAATTGAATACAATTGAATATATGGGAATAAAATTGAATCGGAAAGGGATGGAAATGCCAGAAAAGAAACTCTTTAGTTGGAAATGGCCGTGCTGAACTGCTGGAATAAAAACAGAATTGTATCAAGATGCATTTGTGACCAAAAAAACGAAACACATCTCATGACAACGATGACAACAGTGACAAAGTTCAATGTCGCCTGGGTACACCAAACGTTTTTAATCAGTGAGACCTACCTAGAGTGCCTGATGACAGCAGTGCAAAGGAGGGAGTAGCCTGAACCTATTGTGGCCAAAGCCTTCGAGCAAAATAAACTTGTGTTCCACGAGACCTTGTCAGCAGCGCCCACCTCAGCACAACACAGGAACAAATGGACCATTAAGCTAATGGAGCCACACCGACAAAGCACATGTTCAACTCCTATCTCCACAAACAACTCACAGCAAGCCAATTAAGACTAAATCCCACCTTCACAGAAGCCATACGCAAAAACAATATCTCATTCTGAGTTTAATAGAGTAGTTCCGTTTGGACGGCCTACAGAAAATATTATAATAATGGGCCACACTTTTAGTTGGTGGAAAAAGGAGGATGAATTAAAGTATGTATTATGAATGTGTTATTTATTATTAATATATTCATTCATATATTATTAATAGACTATTAACTCTAGTTCAGCATTTTAACTTACCATAATGTTAAATGTTGTCAGATGGTGACTTAGATGTCATCTAGGAAATGGAGGCATGTCTGATGTGGAGTAAAAGCAAAAGTAATCGTAATCTTGTAATATGTAGGTCAGACGCATACTATCCAGATCTTATAGATAACACACATATAAATATTATGTTTGACTGCTGGAAAGCACATTTGGGATGGTTGCAATGTGCACACACGTATTGATCCAATACAGTCGTCTTTTCCGGTTCAATGTACCATTTAGTATTTATTACTATATAACGCAATTGAAGGTTTTCAATGTAATTGTATTCACTTGTTTCTCGAAAAGGGTTAGACATAATCTCATAAAAAAGAGAGAGGACATAATTATTGATGAAAAACTGAATTTAACTCATTAAACACTTAATTTAAAATGACGATATATGTGTCAGAGACTTTAACACTGTGCATGACTTACAGCGTTAACTATCCCATTTTATACATGACCATTCTGTTAAAGACTATAACTCTGTGTGTAACATCCGATCTTTCCCTGTCAATATGGGTGCCAGTGGAACAGATTTTACCCTCAGGGATAATTGAATAAAACTGGGGCTTAACGTCCACCAGAGGGTGAGTCCAACACATCTGGACCACCCCAAACATCCCAGATGCTGCCACACCTGAAGACTAAGATAGACAGATACGCACACAACCTTCCTCCACAGTCTCTGCAGCCATATTCTGGCTGTAGTGAGTTCCTGCAATTGAGCCATTTATTTTGCAATACAAATGCAGATTGATTTGATCATGGATCAATGATGAAATTGATCCATGATCAGTGTGACTTTCAAAAGTTAATACTAAAACCAATAGCATACCAAATATCAGCAGCAAATAAACAGTAAAAGTTTGGCCAATTCAGATGTGTGATTGGTCGAACTGTGTTTTTCATCAGAACACTGACAGTAAGTTCCTCCTGCCTCTGCAGGGGAGTGCCTGAATGAAGGAGCGGATGCAATATTGTATTTTCCTGATATTATCTGGGGAAATCTAGAGAAGGAGAAGAGGAGTTGTGTAACAGTGTGTCCAGCTAGTAATAAACTAGATCATTAGACCCAATCAGATGAAGGTGAGACAGGAAAAGCATATTGAACTTATGGAGCCAAATATTGAACTATGATGCAAAATACATTTTAAAAGTCAGAGACATCCTTTGTCCAATGTTTTTGAGCTGTTTAGCTCTTTGAGGAAACTCTCTTAAAGGCTTCTGTTGGAGCTAACTTTTTTCCCTATTTATTTTGCTCTTTGAGTGTTTTTCAAGATACCACTTTTGAGATCTCACTGATTTGTCTTTTTCAAGACGATTGAGAATCTGAGAGTGCCAAGTACATACAGCAAGGCCATGCGTAAGAGTGCACGACTCTTAACTACTACCATTTTTTGGTCTACAGTTTGACTTGCTTTTAGAACGCGGACTAAACATGAATTGAGTTATTGGCCCAAACCTCTGATGACATGTTAAGAGTTATTAAAGTTCAATAAGTCATAAAAGAAAGACTCACGAGACAATGGTTTCCAGAGAAGCTGACAATCGAGTCTGTGCAAATTGCAGTTTGTTTTGGCCGGTGACCATCCGATCACCCAATCACATTAGGGTCTATTACAGTCAATCATTTAATCATTTAATCATCGTTTAATTCTCCTGTCCACATTTCCCAGGTTAAGTTTTGTGTGTTTGTTTAGGTTTTTGTTGTTTTGTCTGTTGTTGTGCTTATCTCACTCCCCATCATTTATTAATGTTAATTAGCCTTTATTTGTGCTAATAAATGTCATCGTAATCAAAGAAGGACGTAGTGCTCGTGTGTGATTGGTCGTAGAATCACTGATTTGGACAAGAACTTCGAATTCAGATAGACTAAATTGGCCAAGTTAATTCTATGATCTGATGATTGAATATATACAATATTAGTTATATTCTTATATTCTAACGGATGTGGCGCCCTATTCAAGTAGTAAAATAATCAAAGTTCCGTTTAAATCAGTCTAAGCCACTTAATCATGCTACAGTGTGTTTTGCAATTATGCTAATGCATTTGTTCATCCATTCATCTGCCGTCATCACAGGCTGTTGGCTACAGCAGGTCGGCGGCTTTTGAAACCAAACACAAAGAGCTCATATCCTCGGAGGTCTGTTGACTGACAACCATGGTCGCTCGCTCTTCACAGAACACCTATCTGATCATGGTGTGAGGCACGGGCTGTTGAAAACGTGCGGGCCACCAACACAAACGCAAGGGTCACTCATTCAATATTTGATCGCTGTGTTTCATTCATCGAGGTGTGCCTGAGCAGCACACCTTTTCTTTCTGCAATACGACACACACATACCGTGTTAGACATTTATGCATTCCATGAGATACGCTTGTCACGGAAAAAGAAGAAGAAGCTGACACAAACCAACGGGGGATACTAAAATCACAAGTAACAAAATAAAAGAAAAACATTTGCATATGTTGTCTGTGAAGTGGCTACCTTTTACCCAAATATGGCGTTCCATGGTTTTGCTAACCAGACCAGTAATCTAATCAGACAAGAACTTTGGTCAAACATTGAAAAACAACACACACACACACACTCTCCCTATTCCTCTACTACAATCCTGCACTGCGAGTAGTCACTCAAATACCTATTGCCGTGCCACGGCTTGTATACGATGCATCTATTTTATCATCCTTCAGAGAACACTGGGAGGATTTACAACAAGATGGGACTTTTGCGAGGAATGGACTATCTGGCGACGCAGACTTGGCAGCCTATTCCTCCCCCAGGACGCCATTACTGTGAAGTAAGACTGTTTATAGGGCGAGAGAGACACAGAGCGAGGGAGAGAGAGAGGCTGAAGAGGCAGAGGTAGCTGGGGAAGTCTGCCACTGAATCCTGGGAAAGGACCCTGAGAGAAGTATTGTTTTGGCAGTTCTCCACAGATTTAGACCAACTTTATTTTGTATTATATATATATTTACAGTTTGTTTGTTTATTTATTTATATTGCCCCCGTGCCTCACTGTATTCGCCTGCATGTCTGACTTGAATCTATCTTCTGCGAGAGTGGAGATTGATATGCAGAATGACGTGTGGAATGAGAAGTGAGGAGATGCATTAGCAAATAAACAGACTTGAAAAAAACTAAAAATAATACAAAAAACTAAATAAATAATGTTATGGCCATGAATAAAATTCGGAGTCTGGATACTTATTTTTTTGCTAGTTCTTTAGCTCGTAGTTTTTCCAGCATGTTCCACAGTCTTGCTAGTTTCCTTCTTTGTTCTTTCAGTGTTTCTTCCCGAGGGCAGAGCCCGAATGTTCACAGGGATCTACGCTAGCTTAAATGATCAAATTAGCTATGGCGTTGCAAATGGAGATGAATCCACAGGCGATCGTGTCGTTCTCATGACAATGGACAGCCGCGTGGCTGTGGCTGGAGCGGGTTACCACACGGGGGGATTCTCTCTCCGTTACATGGGAGATGTTCAGCCGGTGTCCCCGCACCCTAACTACACCACACCCTCTCCTCTCTTTACACACGCCCCAACACTTCTCCGTCTACTGTTCCAATCTGCTCTGATTTCACATTAAAAAAAAACTTTTTTTTTTATTGCAAATAAAGGCAGGTTTGATGAACCTCACTCTTTAACCGAAGATTCATTTGCTCTTCTAATTTTACCTCTAAGCTCATTTGGATGATATTAAACTGGCAAATTAATTTGAACGAATAGCCTATTATCATTATGAAGCGAGGTGGCGTCGGGATGAAGCTTATTATAGGCTTTATTTGCTCGTTGACTGAATATGAAGTCAGTAAGTCATTGTGACAATCCTTTTATTACACATTAACACAAAGGCGAGGCTGTAAGATTTACATTGCTCTCTATAGATAGGTATGAATACAAGGTTTAGTAGATAGTTCTCCTTTTTACCGTCTTTCCTTGAGTACAAACAACAAAGCACAAAAACATTTTCCATCCATGACACCTTTATTAAATTGTCCTTGTTCTGTAAAAAAAATATATGCTTTTGATATGGTGGACAGCCTAAAGGTCACAAAACAAATGGAAGTCATTTGTAAGCAGGACAGAACCTGTACCATTTCAAGTGGAACTGTTTGAAGAATTTGTGCAGAATCATTCCACAAGTTCTTAAAATGTGACGTATGGGGCTAACGGTAACAGGTGTACAATATAATAACTTGTTTCCTTTGTAACCCTGGGAGACAGGGGCCTCTGTGTTTACTTTGTTCTGTTCGTCAAAATCGTAATTTCAGGTTCAGAAAAAGTTGAGAAGCCAAACTTCTCGAAAGAAAATCATTTTTAGGTTCTGCAAAAAGATCCCAATTTCCGTTTTTTTTCAGGCGATGTTATCTTCCTTCAAGATAAAAGTACCCTGTCCAGTGCTCATCACTCACATCTTCTCCTTCTTTTAGCTTAATCAGATCATCACTAAATATTTGCACTTTGAGATCATCTATCTTGCTGATGACTTACTAATGCTATCAGCTCTTGGCAACAGGCTTTAATCATTTTCCCAGGGTGTATTTTGGTGTAAAAGCTGGACATAAACCCAATGCTAGTACGGCATTGGGTTTATGTCCAACCAACTTTTGCACAGCTCAATGCGAGTACAGCATCGGGCTACCTGATTCATATATTACCCTATTCAGAGTATTTCATCTGAAATATATGCATGTATGTATAAATGTATCTATCCATGAAGTTATCCGTCAATCCATCCATCCGGTTTCTGTCTGCCTCTGTCTACAGCCAATCTTGTCTCTGTATCGAGTTGCATCATCAATTAATTATTTCTATTTATCTCCATCCGGATTTGAGTCAGGCCACCTCTGGGATGCCCTTTATTCAGAGTTAATTACCACGTGGCAGAGTGGGAACGGCTGATTAAGCGTTGGCATTGGCATACTGTATGCTGCATACTCAACGGTTCACTGTAAAGAATGGCACTCTGCTCCCCCGTGCTACACACCTTGCTAACGATGGTGATGCTAATATGTGAAAGGTCTTCTAAGATGCTCTCCGTGATGCAGGAATGTGTGGGCAAGCGTGCGCACACACACACACACACACACATACACACACACACACACACACACGTACATATGCATACACACACGCATAAATGCTCACATACATGCACACACTGCATACATTCACACATATTCATTCACACACACACTCATCTACACATACATGAACACACTGTCAAAGGGCTGACACCTGCAAATTCACCACGGTGCATGTCATTATTTGAACTGTTAATTGCCTTTTTCTGCTGTCCTCTCTGCTGATGGAGTTCTTACGTGGGCTCTCCAGCTGAGCTCTAAATGAAGCTAAGGGGGTGCTCATAGGCCCCCCCACAGGGAGGCCCTGCCTCCATGCAAAAGCAAAGTTCTAGAAGTTGGTTCGTATTCATCGCACTGGAAATGGAGGGGAGAAAGCTGAGCTCAGCAACAGAGCCGCCGATCAATGCTGAACATGTGACGCGGAACTCTCTCGACTTATTTTCCCATCAATGAATGCGACCAGCACTTTCAGCTTTTCCGCGTGCATTGATTCAGTATTCAGTGAACGCCCCAAATGTGGACCCGCTGGAAGCTCCGGTCCAGTAAACAAACATAAGCCTCAAAAAAAGCCTTTTCTCCCATTATATCGGGCAGTGATGAAACCCATGCGCCCCGATTCCTCCTCCTAGCGTCCACAATGTGAATGCAGTGGCCGAGCAGTGTGTGTTGTCATACGCATAGTAGCGCTAAGTAGTCCCTGTGGTGCGTCGTCATCTACTGTGGCACCACCCACGCACTCTTTATCCCCCGCCCGTACCGGGAACCCAATCAGCGCTTTGCTGTCACGCTGTTCAGAGATCAGCTATTAGGCTTGGACGAAAGGTGGGGGCCAG
>OMKP01034625.1:0-10271 GCA_900302375.1 Bathygadus melanobranchus | reverse complement strand
AGCCCATCAATATATTCTAACCCAGCTGACATTAATTATCACAGATTGGAGGTAGAGTTGCCTCCTAAATAGTTATGGTTTTCAGCTGATTCCTTGTCTTTCCTTGCTGTGGTGCACTGCTTTTTATTAGTGTGTTCAATACTTTTTTCCTATGTCATTCCACTTTATTACACATAACTTTATTTACATATGGACTTTAATGTTTAGATTTTTTGTCTGGATTTTTTGAGTTAATACCAAAGTCTGGTGCAAATTTCACTTGAATAGGCTCATTGGAAATACATTTACTGGACAAAATGTTGATGTGTTCAATACTTATTTCCCCCATTGTATATACCCTCTATTTTCTTTTATATTTGCTGCCTCATTCTAATTGCAAGGTCCCTCCAACAGCAGAGGGGGAAACATTCCATTGCTCTCTATTGACTTTGAATTGCGTGAAGGTCCCTCCTTGTCATTTCAGTCTGCTAGCGAACAGAAAAATGCTGCTGTGCATTACTACCAACAGTGTAAGGAGTTTGTCAATATACCTTCTCCTCTCCGGTCGACATAGGGTGCCAAAGACATGCTTACATCTTAATGTTTTTAGCTAGCTGAAGGCATTTTGTTAGCATTTCAATCCTTGGTTGCATATTGTGGAGACGATTGTTTTCCCCCAAGGTGGGCGTGGTTTTCAGCCTCTACAGGCAGTAACACTTCCATTATGAAATGATTGGAGCACTATTCAATGATTAGATAGGAGAACATGACAGAACGTTTGTAAACAGACATTCTGGACAATCATTTAAGACGGCCAGAGGCATACATTTCCTGGTTACTTGGATGAACTAAAAGGTGGTTTTTATTTTGTGGTTTTTAGCAAGATCAATGCGATTGCGTTGCTGGAGGAGAGGCAGCTGACAGCCGTGGCCAAACTCGGAGAGGAGCAGACAGCCTGTCAGAGCACCCTGGGTGACATCGCTGCAGAGCTGGAAAGGTAAACGCAAATGCCATTCAAAAGGTGAAAAACTCCATGGCTGGAGCTGAAGCTTTTTAGAGGTGTCCTCGAGTCTTATTTTGCATGGTAGAAATCTGATTCATCAGGCCAAACCCATCAACGACCGGTCGTCAAATTATCCATTTTTTAAAATATATATTCAGGGTGTCCTACAGGTGTATAGCCTATAGGCGAGGAACGTCGAACGTCGACTCAAAGAATCAAGGTCAGCCCTATTAGAATTAGAATTCATAATTTCGTCTAATGACGTCACGCACCAGAACCCCAAAGTACTAATTCTTGCTTTGTCTAACAGACGAGAACAATTTTAAGTTCCATTTTTCTAACTGAGTGTTCTTTTTCTGTGGAGGCATTTTTTACTTTAAGAAGAATACGTTTTTAAAATGTTTTTGTCTGTACATTTTAAAAAAAAGTGTCATCAGTTTGTCAAAATTCTAATCCATTATTTTTGTGTCAATCAACGAATGGACTATCCCAACTGTCTCGGTAGTAATGGGGGGGATTAACCGACTGTTAAGGTCGAAGGATGGCTTGATTGACGGCTAATAATTGGGCCTTTTCAAAACTGCATAATCCTATGAAGCTATTGTTTTCTCCCAGCACTAAACAAGCCCTGATGGGAGCGGAGGCCAGGGTGAGGGCGCTGGAGGCAGAGGAGGAACGGGTGGCTCGGCATCTGAAAGAAGAGCTGACGCGGGTGATTCAGCAGAAAGAGGAGGAGATGAAGAACGTCGAGCGGAGCTTAGAGGAACAGAGGGAGAAGCTCCTCGCTGCCCAGCAGGCTGAGGAGGAGGCTCGGGGAGAGCATGCGCAGTACGTTTCATATGCATTTGATCTGTCACAACGTGCCCGAAAATAAGAGGAGCTAAAATGTACTTTATGGGAAACTAATTATGAATTACAAATGCTCTAAATGTAAATGTAATTAAAAATAAATTCTAAATAAATAATGTGAAAAATATCACAGTAAAAAAATATGCAAGAAATGCATAAATACACAACGTGTGTAGTAGAAATGAATTGTAAATGTAAACTCTCCCGTTCTCCCAGAATGCTTTCGGAGGTGAAGACCCGTCTTGCCCAGAAGGACGAGGAGATGAAGGCGATGGAGGGAAACCATGCCGTGCTGCTGGCTCAGCTCCAGGAGCAGATCCTGGTCCAGAGGCGAGAGAAGGAGCAGGTGCTGGTGCAGCTGGAGGAACAGGCCGGTCTGATGAGCACCCAGCTGCAGCGGGAGAAGGAGGAGGCCCAGACGCTACAGACCAAAACCTGCGAGGAGCGGGACGAGGCCGTGGCGGAGCTTCAGCGAGCCAGGGAGGAGAAGGCGAGGATGCGGACGGCCCTCCAGGAACTACAAGAGTCCATAGAGGCGGAAAGGAGCAGCGGCCTACAGCGTAGGTCGGAGCTGCTCGCGCTTCAAACCCGGCTGGAGAAACTAGAGGAGGAAAGGAGCGGTCTTCGTTCTCAGGTGGAAGATCTGGAAAGGGACGTTTCAACCCTCAGGGACAACCTGACGAGTTCCGAGCGGGACGGGGAGCGGCTGCAGGCGCGACTGGAGAGTAGCCAGCGAGAGAGCGCGTCTCTGCAGGGCGACGTGGAGGAGGAGCGGGCGGCGCTGCAGAAGGAGCTAGAGGTAGAACAGCAGGACAGGAGGGCACTGCAGGAGCAGGTGGACGTTCTGTCTCAGGAGAAGGTCACGCTCCAGTGGGAGATGGCGGAGCAGAACCAGGAACTCTGCAGACAACTCGCTGAAGCACAGGAGAAGAGGTAAGGGAGAGGATGGATCCTACATGGTGAATGAATTACGCAGGGGGAGGATACTGCTTTGTTAATTTTATCTATGTTCCTCCTTGGACCAAAGAAAGACAACATTACAATGGACGTAATGTCTTATGTCTTTGTGCTCAGCTCTGCGAGTTCAGAAGCGGAGTGCTGGAAGAAGCAGTATGAGGACCTGTATTATAAAGTGAAACCCTTCCAGGTGAGTCTTAAAAACCTTCATGTCTACTGATAACTTACTGATAGCTTTCCCGACATCTAACATGTGAAACAAATGCCAGAAGTCAGCTAAATGTCGCTGTGTAGGCTCACTGTGGTCTGGACTTGCAGGACACATTGTTGCCTCTGTTCACAGCCCTTGTAAACTGGACAATAGATGACCTAATTGACGTTTAACATGCAGGCTAACCTCAACATATTAACTGATTGTTTGCAAATACTTGCTGGGGATATGTACATACATTTTTATATATTGTTGTTATTATAATATTTATGTCTTTATTCACCTTGCATATTGTAGCTCTTGCGGAAGATATTTAATCACAAATATTGAAATGATCTGCAAATTGATTGTTATTTACTTGCTGTAAAAAAGTTTAAATGTACTCCGGCTTTAAGCAGTAACACGTGTGTGTGTGTGTGTGTGTGTGTGTTGCGATCGCTGCATTGCATTTTCCCTTCAGGAGCAACTGAACAGTTTTGCGGCAGAGCGAGACGCGCTGCTGAGCGAGAACGGGGTGAACCAGGATGAGCTGAACCGCCTGGCCGACGCCTACGCTCGGCTACTGGGCCACCAGAACCAGAAACAGAAGATCAAACATGTGATCAAACTCAAAGACGAAAACTTCACCCTCAAACAGGTCCGTAGCGGTGTGTGTTCAAAATCTGTAATGGATTGTTTTATTCAGCGTTTGGAGTTTTATGTGACTTAATAATTCAATTAATTTCCTCTCAACCAGTTATCAGATTTTTAATTGTACTCGTGTGTCTAAAACGAATTTAATTTCAAATGTCGTATTGAGTTAATTTAGTCTGCCTATTTCGGCTTTCTTAAACGTTTATTCATTGCATTACTGTTTAGTCTTTTAGCAGACAGCTTTTATCCGTAACGACTTCCGGAGAATTGAGTTGTGTGTCATTACAGAGCAGGCTACAGGTCTACAGGAGGTCTAGCACTACAAGAGGACAGGGGGGATCATGCAACACCGTATCTTTCTGGCCCGGGAGTCAGGCACCCCCTAGTAGCTACTACAGTGTATTTTAATTCACTCATTTGCTGTGTATAGGAGGTGTCTAAGCTGCGCACGCAGGTGAGCCGCCAGAAGAGCGACTTGGATCACCTGAGGCCGAAGCAGCCAGGGGCTCAGCAGCGCAGGTTTGATCCCAGCAAAGCCTTCCAACACGCTGGCGGCAGCAAGGAGAACCAGCAGCCTGATGCACCTGCTATGGGCCTCAGGGAGGGTGAGGATGGAGCCCACCTCCACTGAATCTCCATATCTTTTCATTATTCCCTTTACTATAAAAGTCAGACTAATGGTTGCCTTTTTCGTTTTTCAGGAAAATATCATTTGTAGCTGGATTGGAGGTGGGAATTAGTCCAAGACGATTGCAGACTTCATTTTTAAGGGTTTTTGAGGAGCCGTGATTTTTAAGTTTGTTGATTTTTCCTAATTACTCATTTGAGAATAAAGGGGTAGATATTTTAATTTACCCACAGTCCTTTTTTAAGCTTGTGGGTAGCATTTGACACGAACCACTGCTGCAAACCTGCTGTTTTTAATTGTTTGATATTGTACTGCTATTGGCTTATTGACAACCTCATAACAAAGTATAAAGCTCTTATTCTACTCTTGCAGCTACATGCAGGAGATAATAATTTCAGAGATGTGAATGAGATGTGTAAATACAGAGTGTACCTGGAGTAGTCTTTAGTCAATTTGCTGGTATGGCTTTCTACTCTTGATCACTTCTAGATCACCCTCTCATAATAGTGTAACACGTTCTTCTTATGATCCCCCTCTTTGTATGTGTTCTTTTGTAAATACAGATTTAGAAAAACAAAAAGGTTGGAATCTGCGTTTGTTTTTTAATTTTTTTTATGGAAAGTCACCTCGATGAGGGAGTTTGCGTTTAGCAGCCCTCTTAGATCATTGTGTGTGGACCATTCCCGCCCCCGTATCCCCATCACAACCAGTAGAGGGCACTCTAGGACCAGAGCCAGAAGTAACGCTCCATGCACAATACAACAAAAAAAATAGAGTGCATTACTCCACCCTAGCCAAAAATAAAACCATAAATTGTCACTGCGTCGCGTAGGACAAACTTTATTAGATGAAACGTCTCCACAGCCAGCGTCACACGTTGACGTCAAGCTCTTTCAAGCGGTGATGGTTGCCTTTCGTGCAGAAGTCAGTCGCAGTAGCCCTCCAGGTAGTGGATGCTGCAGGGTCTATAGCAGCATTGCTCCACGATGCCCCTCTTCACCTTGGTCTCCCGGTGACCCCCAGAACGGCCATTCACAAGCCTCTTCTCCAGCCCTGCCCTTTTACCCAGGAAACCTTATATTTTGAAAAGGGCAGACAAATTAGTGCAAGTCCACTGAATTGCAAAGCCCCAGTACTCAATTTAGACTGGTAACTGTTAAGGGAGAGTTAATGGGTGTGTAATCTGATCTCCCCGATCCTTTTAGTCTTGTTCAAGTCTCTGCCCCATGTGTGACGTAAGACATCTAGGAGAGGCAAATTATAAGCGTCTGAGATTCTCTGCTTAAAGGAAATCTTCAGGCTTTGTTTCAGACAAGGCATTTATTTTCCTCTTTTAAGAGAATGCATTCAGGAATTCAGGCCAATTTTACAACGATGGAATTAGTCACCAAGTGAACTTCGGAAATGGTGCCAAAGGAACTGCCTTACTGTGAACTTGAAACGAGGCCACAGGGAAAACATTGCACCACTGATCTTAGGCCACTATTTAAGTCCTGTTAACTTATAGCATGTTGTCATCCAACCCTCCCTAACCCTAACCCCCCCCCCAAAACATTGTTACTCCAGTTAACATCCAAATTGGACTTCTTATTATAATAACGATCTTTGATCACAGTGGGTGAAGACTGCTTCTGTGCACAGCCACAGAGATCTCTGGCCCTGCTGCAAACCCTTTAGAGCACCAATTACCATGGGGACAATGGTGTTTCATGCCAAAACTTTGACTACTTATTGCCTCTGTGCTTGTTACTGCCCTGGCGTTGCTAATGTAGCCTCCACCGCACCCTCCTTACCCAGCAGAGGCTGCACATCCCGTTTGTGGATTGTTCGTCTCTGGTAGAAAAAGCCCCGCTCCCCACATACAAAGTAGAGCGTGTCCACTAGGTGGGATCCACACAGGTGTTGGGTGGAGATGGGGGCCACCCCACGGTGGGGCAGGACCAGCAGTAGCAGCATAGACACAGCCCACAGTACCCTGGCCATGGAAGGGTCGGCTCCAGTGGAAAGAAACAGTGACAGCATATGAATACAGTGTCTGCAGTGGTTATGAAAAGCAATGTCATACCCTGCTGAGATGGCAAGAAACTCGTGGGTTTTTTCTCAAATTCAATTTAGTCAATTATGCCATTACTTGTAACAGTGTTTTTCTGTTTTTAAGTAAGAAAAACAGACGTAGGCCTACACAGTTATTGGGTACCGGTAAATAGAAATCAGCCCTTTAGAAGTGAAACGGCAGAGGTGATTGAAGAATGTGGCGGTACCACAAGTCCAAATGAGGTCTTTGAGGGAAAAACAGAATAATTCAGTGTTTCATTGAGTTTCAAAGGGCCAGGATATCAAAAGGTCTCAATGAATCAAGGACTGTAGAAAGGCAATGTTTTTATTAATACACTAATATTATATGCCTTTATATAATGTTAGTCTCTTGACTAATAACAAAGTCAACCAGATCACGTGTGAAGTGTAAGATTTAGTTATGTCTGATGAGAACAAAGGGATGCCCCAGATCTATACGCCTGGACTAACATGAACCCAGGTGGACTAACATGAACCCAGAAAACACACCATGCTTATGCTTTGTACAATAATACCACAGTTAAATCTTTGAAAATTATGAAATCCCAATTAATTCCAGTTAAAGTGTATTTTGTTTAAATGTGAGAGGTTTTCAAGCAGGATGTTAAAAGCTTTATCTCTTTCACAAGACAATGCAAAACATGTGATGTTCACTGCATGCAACACACTGCATAAAAAAGTTAAATCGTTCGTTTGAGTCATTCAAGTGAACTTGCAGCACACTATTTGTGGACACCCCCCCAGTGTAGGCTACTAGAGAGAGAAAGGGGGTGGGGAGGGGGGTGAGAGGGATGAGAGAGAGAGAGACACACACACACACAAGGGTGGCTCCAGACTCCAGGCTCACTGCTTCTCTACCCCCCTCTCCTGGAGCTGTGCCAGGCTAGTCTTGGCATGGGGAGCGAGTTGCTCGATGCGGAGGAGCGCTCACCTCTTAATTTGCTCCCCCTGTATATATATATTTTTTGAGATTGCAATATGAATGCACGGAGACAGAGAGAGCTTACCTGTGTAGCGAGGCCTCGGGGCAGCCGGGCGAGTTAACTTATCAGCCACAAGTGAGAAGGTTTATAGGAGGACTATACAGATACAGATCCAAGACAGACAGAACATCTCTCGCCTACATTTACACTCCTATAGCGGCCTGCTACAACCCCCCCTGCCACCTCCCTCTCCTCGGTCCACCTGCTCTTTGTGTTGTGCCGCGGCAGCTACATGAGCAGCCCTGATCTGTAAGTATGTTGATCTGGTCATTAAGATCATTAAGACGTTGAGTGCGCCTGTGACAGAGTCTAGAGTTGGGCCAAAGGTCAGGGTGGCAGCTGCCCAATCAGCGTCTGATCTAGCACATTTGGCGTCCTAGGCGATCTTACTCTCTTCACAACGACCGTTATAGCTATCCGAGATAATGAACTACCTCTTAGACAGTTCAGAATTAAATTCCCTACTCCTTCAAAGAAGAAGTTTGAGCTAAATGACAGTGGATGGAGGTCAGAGCTTATTCTTCTTCTTAACTAATGAAAGGCGAGTCTTTGGAGGGAACATAAAAGAGTTATCCATGGAGGAGCGCTACCCAGCAACCTTAGAACCGCAATTTCTGACGCTGTTAAATGTAAGAGCCAGGAAAGGGTCCAACCTCGCCTAGCTTTGAAAGTCCCACCTCGAGGGGAGAAGGCAAGCCAGCAAGAACTGTGAACAACAACAGGCACATCCTTCTCTCAGTTGCGTGGCTGGTATAGACACACGCACACACTGACACACACACAAACCGACAGACACACATCAAATAGCGGAGGGCTCACTAGACACCCCAGACACGCGGAGACAGACAGAAGTTGGTAGGAAAGTCGGCCGGGTCCCGAGGTAGAGGTTGCGTAACGTCTTCTATTCTGCGGCATGTTTGAGAAGATAAAAGGGGAAGAGCGAGTGAGCCGAGGAGTTCAGCTGCGATGTCGTTCATCTGCTCTGATAGTCAGCTCCTTTTGGCCCATAATTATCCCTCACTGTCTGAGGAAAAATGCAGGAGATACTTGGGACAACAAAAAAATATAAAAGCCTTAAAAAAAACAGCAAGGGTTTGGATCGTTATGACTTTCATGTGAGTGTTTGAACTGCAGAAATAATGAGACATGTATCCATAAGTCATCTTTTTAGGACTTAAGCGTCTTACAAAAGCTAATGGAGGGCTTATCAGTTCTAGATAAACCCAATTTTGCTGGTAGAGTTTCATCATCTTTTATGTCTTGACATTAAAAGTGCTCAAAATAAATGGAAAGGCTATCCAAAAAATAAAGCTCTGCCGTGAGGGTAAACATTTTTGACAGTTATTATAATTTTTTTTTTTAATCTTCTACAAGGGCAGGCAGTTGAAATTCTGACAGCTTCTCCACCTTTTAACCTATACACACAGATACCCTGTCATGGAATTTTTTAAAATAAATTAAATATATATATTCAGAAGCAGTGATGGTAACACAACCCTGAGATAAAGAGATGTATACACCCAGTGACACAGAGGAGGAGCAGGGCTCTTGCTTGGACAGCTCAGACTGGACATGTCCTAAACATTGCCCTCCGTGTGTGTCAATGGCCTTCTTGCTTGCTAGATTGGTGACTAGGTGTCCTGTAGTGTGTGTGTATATTTCTCTAGACATGACCACGGTTGTGTGTGTGTGAATGAGAAAGGAAGTGAGAGAGAGAGAGAGTGCCCTGGTCTCTGCACTCCCCTGTCCTAGCAATGACAGTTGCTAATAGTGTACTAGCAACTGTCAGTGGTACTACCCTCTGTCATGACCTACTTAGTGCAATGGCCGTCCCCTGTCTGGATGGATACAGCACACACACACGCACACACATATTGAGTCCCAAGCAGTAATAGTGGATTTTTATTTCAACTCATTACTATAGATTCCATTGATGCACTTGAGCACCAGAATAAACAACGCCCCTCTCTCTCACGAACACACACACACACACACACACACACACACACATACACACGGTCTTTGGGGTGATTTGAATCAGGTTGAGTTGGGTGACAGAGGTATAGGTAAGAGATGGCTTGACAGCTAAGAAAATGACTACATGTTCTTGGTGTGACAAGCGGGGGAGTGGGGCGGGGTGGACAGTATTATGGCTAGTTTGATTGCCAACCCAGAAAATTGGTTTCTACTTAAAGACTTGTGCCACTGGTTCAATGATGCACTTAGAGATGCTGGCAGTGGCACAGTGCACAACTACCCCACCCCCCCCCATTTTATAATTGCATAATGTTGCAAAATATCAATTGTTGCCTTGGATACACTGATACAGCCTTTGTCTTGCGTGTGTGTTTACTGCTCGTATCTGGCAGGCAAGTCTTGGTTTGACAGAATGTGGATGGAGAGCTCTTTTGTATTTCTGCTGTGCGTGTGTGTGTGTGTGTGTGTGTGTGTGTGCAGGGCATTGTGGCTTGCTCATAATAATCCCACACGTTAACTTTAATGGCTGCATATTGACTAACGCGAGGAGCGCCAAGACAGGCGTGTGAAAAGGAGTTCAGGATTTATATGCAGATGTTACACAGTGACCTGGTGGCGTCTGCTTGTTTTACGAGCATGGTGGTGCGTGCGCGCGCGTGTGTGTGTGTGTGTGTGTGTGTGTGTGTGTCTGTGTGGAGGAGAATTGCGGTTTGGTCAATCGATTACCACACCACCAGTCTCTACCGTGTGGGGGCTGCATTTTTGGCTTCAGAACCAATCGTCATAAGTTTTTTATGTGTGTGTGTGTGGGGGTGTGTGTGTGTGTGTGTGTGTGTCCGTCTGGGTGTGTATGTCCATGTGTGTTTTTTTGTTGCACAAATCGATGCGCTTGGTATCAGCCCCCAGAGCCTCTTCTCTCCTGCAGGAGATAAGGTGGTAGGAGCAGCCTTACGGAGATATATGAGCAGGATTAAC
>OMKP01034619.1:0-15998 GCA_900302375.1 Bathygadus melanobranchus | reverse complement strand
GAATTATGTTATTGAATAATACTGAATAATGTAACATATTTATTTATTACGTTAGTTATTATTATTTATTTATTAGTAGTTATCTTGCACTTTATACAGTATTGCATTCATTTATATTATTTATTATTATGGTATTATATATAAGTTGGTTGTCACTTTATATTTGTTCAATTCATTATTTTGCACTTTAATAATTGCATTACTTACTTATTGTTGTTCATTATTTTGCACTTGGGGCCCCAGCTTCATTCTGTGTTTGGGGCCCCCAAAAAGCTGGAGCCGGCACTGATTGTAAAGTACGCGTATTCACTCAAGGCTGTCTCTAGGTATTCTTAATTCAAACATTAACCAAGTTTTCATGCTGAGTGGACCAGGACAAGAGAGAATCCACCACAGCTGCAGGACAGCACTTTGTATGTTGCTAAGCTAATCGGTGTGTTTTGGTATGTGAATAAATGGTCAATAATTGACTGTAATGTCACTTTATCATTGTCACACAACAGTTAATATTAGAATGATTTGCACAGATGTGTAGTTCATTAAATGTTGTTATTCATTCATGTAAAAGATTAAACAAACGAGTCAGTGTAGTTTCATTGCCATTATTTGGTCGTTGTTTAACATAGAACAGTCTTTGTCTAATTACAGATACTACAAAGTCCACAATGCAATGCTAAGAAGATATGGCTAATGGTGAAAACATGAATTCATAATTCCATATTTTTTGCTTGATATCTGTTACTGCTGGGTTTAAAATGAGTGATAAGGCAAGGATAGGCCCATCACTGACTGACTACACTGAAAGGTGCGTTGCACAGCCATTTTATAGCTTTCTGTTGAGGTTTCCACTGGTAGGTTTTCCTTAAATAGCAGTCTAAAGGAGACAAAGACAGAAAGAGTGTCGGTTACAATAACAATATACGTCTTCTTCAAGTTGTGCATTTTGGGGGATTCATTAGTCATGCATGAATAGCATTAAGTTCAGGTTACATTACAAACACAGGGCTCTGACCTGCGTGGTTGCTAGTGCATTGGGGCGTCAGAGTTTGTGCAGCAGGGGACTTTGTGGGGCGTCCAACTCTCACTGTTTTCCTCTTCCACACTGGAGAAGCTCCTCTTCCTCACTGGTGGGGTTTCCACGGGCGTTGTCAAGCCTACAGTCATATTCGTTCTGAATTCCAACAAAGAAGCAAGCACCTCTGTACTTCCTGTGAATACAAAAGCATTGCTATACTTACAATGAAAACCTTACAACATTGACAGCAACTATATCATCATCACCAAATTATTTCTTACATTTATTTGATAATTAATTCCTTTGTCATTACCAGAATGTATTGTAACCCACTATTAACTCCATAATGTGCCATTTTCAATGATTGAATGTTAGGGTTAGGGTTAACCCTAAACCAAACCTTATCTTCTCATCTCTTTTGTGGCCCCATTTCCAAAAACAAACGTCTTTAAGATGAATCATGGATTCATTAATTCCAATAATTAACTTTTTAGCATGCACATTAAATAAGAACACATCTTCTGAAACCCCGCTAAAGAAACACTGTGGTCATTGTGGTCCAGGGTATTGTGTCCTGTCGTTAAGGAAGGTTGACTCACCTTGTAAGCCTCTTGGAGCCTCTGAGGTGTCCATCATAGAGGAGGATTCTGCTTCCCCTTGGAGTGTTGAAACAGACCCCAGCAGACCTGAGAGCAGTTAGAGTTCATTCATTTTTTTGTTTGTTTTTGTATTTACTGATTAACACAAGAAAAAAGGAATATTACGTTTTCAGCTAAATGAGACATGCCTGCATGGATCCCTCTGTAAAAAAATCTCGCCAATTTGTGTCCCTGGTTACGTAAGCACCTTAGCGGTGTACAGCGGCCCTTTGTAGCAGACCCTTCAACCAGCACCAGGAGCCCATTTTGTTGAAGATGAGCAAAACACAGTGGGTGTGTGTGGGCCTTTTGTGTGGTGCTGGCGTCACCCGGCACTCCTACCAACGCTTATACAATTTGCACCATTGTGGTGCGCTGACACATCCAATTGCCTTCTTGCCACCCGCGTGAGACGCAGCTTTCTGACCTGCCACCGGACAGCAGTGAGGTCATTAATGGAGTCTTTTATTCCCAGGTCTCTGTTAACTTTTGCTTGTGTTATCTGGGAGCAGCAAACATCCACCCACACCCACATGTGTGGGGCCGGGAAATATCGGTCAGGAGGTGAAGCAGTTCAGGTTCAAGAAAGACAATACCATATCGTGTGGATCTCGTGGTGTATTTAGACTTGGACAATGCCACTCGGTTTGAGTGGCGCAAACAATTCATGTTCTAAACAATATTCACCACACACTACTAAAGAACTAGAAAGTTCAAGGAAGAAGGAGGTGGAGGTGTTATGCCCCTGGTTACGGCTCACGGCAGCTCTGTGATTGCTTTCCTTTAAGCTATTACTGCCGTTGAGTATGAGCGTTATAAACAATGTTGCATGTGAAACACGCCACACCTGGTGGCGCTGTACTATGAAAGTGTCTGAAGCTTAACCCTCTCGGATGCGGCCAACAACATTAATAACAAGGAATTGTACCGTTTGAACTACAATAAATAGAGAGGAAATAGCTTGCCATGAATATGTATTGTTTTCCTCAACATATGTAAAGAACCAAACAGATCTAATTGTTAATAACGCAACAAGACATTGCCCTCTACAGTTGACGGGCCTTCTCCATGGCCAGCCCAAGCACACCGTCTACTCACTGAGTCCCTTGTAGCTGGAGATCTGCTGGTAGACCTGCTTCATCCTCTCGACGTTGATGCGGCTCTTCTGGGCGTGGTCCACCATGGGCCTGGGGTAGTCCACCCCCACCACGCAGTTGGCCTCTTTCTGCACGGAATCCGGGGCGCTCCACGGCTCGTGGATGTACTGGTCCGGGTAGCCGCTGAGTTTGGGAAGATAGTACCTGGGGATACGCGTAGATGTTTACACGGTCAGACACTTTTCATGCCACGACGTTAACGTTAAGCTCTACGTTGGCCTCTCTCATCCCGCTGGTGAATTTCATGACGTCGCTTTTAACTGGTTCAGAAAGAATAGCAAGGTGCTATTCTTTGCCATTGTTAAAGCATTCAAACGTTGCAGGTCTCCACCAACAGACTCACACAAAATGAGACATCATGCGGCGTACAATTATATTGTATCAAAAAAGAATGCAAAATGTTATTGTGGATTGTGTGGTTGGTGTCTGGTTGAAGCAGTCTCACCGGGCTCGAGTCACCTGCTCTGCCTGAAAAACGTCCAACTCTACAATTAACTGGTTTCTAAACAACATCTATCTGCATCCTGGTGGTCGGAGCAGCCCAGAAAAGCCACATCGGTGGCGTGTAGCACGAGCACCTGCCATCAAAAGGTGCTGACGTACCGGATGTACGCTCCACGGGGGTCTATCCGCCTGCCGAAGCCCACGGGACAGTAGCAGTGGAAGAACTGCTGGAAGAAGGAGCTGCACGACACCCACATCCAGCTGCCCGCGTTGATGCTCCAGTCTCCGTCCAGGAGCAGCTCGTCAAACACCTGCAACACAACACAGGCTTCATAAAAAGACACTGAAACAACAGTCCAGACGGTTGTTGTTACCATGACTTCCTTCCTCAAGGATCTTTGCTGTAAAGACGGCCACAGATGAAAGACAGAAGTAGGTCTTTATGTATATTTATGTCTCTATGCTATGCTGTCTCTATGGAAATGTGTATGGCCTCGCCTATCTATCAATTGTTCTAAACAAAGCTCCAGGATTTTTCTTCTTAGAGTAAATCAAGTTGAAAAATAGGCCGCTCTCGTCTTACTCAAAACAGCTATCAACCACACACACACAGACACACTCAAAAGAGCTCTGACATGTCAGCATTTTACCACCTGCTCTGGCTGTAACATCTGGCAAACTCTTCAATAAACTGGTTGGTGCAACATTTCACGTGTGTTGGAGGAGCCACTTAGCTGGCGCGTGGCAGGGTTCACTGTGGCATACTCGTTTTAGTGATGCACAGAAAATGTACACCAGAAAACTTGACTTGACATGGGGCAAACAAGACGCTGGGGCTTCAGCGAATGGTAATCACTTTGTCGGAGCTGGGAGGCAGTCGACTAACGCAATGTCAAACCCGCGCTTCCCATCAGCATACACGTGCTTCTGTATCGGTCAGGTGAGACGTGAGGGAAACAAGCGAAGCAAGCAGAGAAGCTTGCACGTTGGGTGAGCCGCCATAGTGTTTCTGCATCAAACTTGAAGTAAAGTAGCCAAAACAGTTAGGAGCTTTCATTAAGAAATAAAGAACCAAAGGAAGAGTTAGGAGTTGGCTAGCTTGAAGCTGCTGCTATGAAACCAGGCCAACCTGGCTTGGAAGTTCCTGCCGGCTGCTCGCTCCAACAAGAGCTCATGGGCTTCTTACACGGCGATCCCACAACTATCTAAGGCTTTGGGTGACTTACTTACTAAAATATGCAACTTGATGTTGAACAATTCCATAATATAAACAAAATATTTTCAACTTGAGCAGTGATCAGTTTTAATTTTTGGAAATAGTTCCCGAGTTATGTGCTTCTCTAATGGAGAAAGGGCTTTCTGGCCTATTCCACGGATCCCAAACCTTAAACCCTGTCCTGGGGGGCCTGCTGTGAACTGGGTGATTTGATCTGATCTGACCTTTTGGTGCACGCTTACAATTAATTCACCCGCCCGAAAACCGGTTAGTGTTTATATGACAAATGATAATGGCTAACACGACAAATGATAATGGCTCAGGATTGGGTTACCTAGGTGTCGTAATCAAGTTTCACTCTGGGGAGGAACCTGGGTTTTGTAACCGGGCTTCTGCTGTGCATGTAACCATGCTGGGTGCAGTCACGTCCACCACTGGAAAAACAAAGTGTACCTTCATGCCATATTCCCAGCTGAGCCACAGGTCTCCTCTGGTGAGGAAGCAGGCGACGGCATGCCGGGCCAGGTGGTGGATCCAGCCCTCCTGTCTCAGCTGGGTCATGACTGCATCAATCCAGGGGAAGCCTGTCTGGCCCTGGGCCCACTTAGCCAGCGCCTCCGTGTCGTGGTCCCAGGGGATCTGTACACAAATGGGGTTGCCCTCCATGCGGTCGAAGGAAGGGTTGTTGGTACCCACGGTGTAGAAGAACTCCCGCCACATGAGCTGGCTGTAGAGCGAGAATGGGGGCGTGCTGTTTTTCCTCGCCTTGGGGGACGGAGAGGTAAAAGAAATTGATTTGAGACATTAAAAGCAATGCACATAGGGAACAACAACATATAAAGTCCATCATATTTAATATGGCACAAAGGATAATTGTGTGATAGAATTAAACGGGGTTCATCAAATTATAGCAGATTAAGATGCCAGCTAACTAACTCAAATGACAGCAATTCAAATAAGATGGTAATCCCAGATGGGAAATTTGGGTGCCACCGCAGAAAATACAGTAGAATTAAAAAAGGGATACAAAATCACAAGTGTAATTCATAACAAGCTCAATGGTCTCACCTTCATGTAGAGTCGCCGCAGTGTGAAGTACACCGTTCTGCAGGAGAGGCAGCCAAACCTGATGTAGGGAGTGAGGCCGGTGGGGCTTGCAAACAGACAATCAGCTCCTCTCCTCGGATGGGACTCACTGAGCAGCCTTCCCTACAAATATCCACACGTGGAGTGCACAGAGAAAAGGGGAATTACCAGGAGCTGAAGGTGAAGTGTAAGTCCATGTAAAAGTTGCTGTAAATAAACAATGTGCAGGACTCGAAGATTGTTGTCAAAGACAACAAAAGCACTGCAGCTTCACTGACCTTTTTCTCCAGTCTCATCAGAGCTTCTGTTTCCCCTCCTTTCCACACGGCAGCGGTCAGGCCGTCCGTCTTAAACCCTGTCCAAATATAAATGTCCTAGTTTTAACAACGCCTTCAAACACAACCCTTTAATTATATGCACTCCATTCGGTGATCGTGTGCATGTAGAGCATGGCATTAACACTGCCGGACAAAGGGGCTTCGATTCCGCCTGGGGCTGCCCCTGTTAAAATGCCACGCACTGGTGTTATTGTAGCAAAATGGTACAGATGAACTATATACCTTTTAACTGTGGCTATAGCTCACCCAGTTCGTCAAGAGAGAGGACTCCGTATTGCTGGTCATGCGTGGCTGAGACTGGAGTGGTGCAGGCTTCCATCTGCTGCTGGCTCACTGTGGCCAGGGGGCTCTTGGGCAGACCCAGCTGCTGGACGATGGCTTTGAAGCGCTTGAAGGTCAGGGGAGGCTTGTTATGGTTCATCTCAATGATGCTGTAAATAAACACATAATTAGGAGATGAAACACACAGGAGCTTCAAAGGGAGGTCCTACGGAAAGTGTTCTGATTCAAATATGGCTGTATGCCATCTTCACAAATTAATTTGGTTGTTTTTTTTGTGGGATGCTTTTGGTACATTCTTGCCTTCTGTTTTGGTGGCCACAGCTATAAACATGTACATATTAGTATAGAAATATCGATACGTTTTATATATGAATATGTATACGTTTTAAATATTTGCAAGATTTTTGGCTTCAAGTCAGGGACTAACCCTATCTGCTGTTTACGAGACAGACAGTACTTATGAGCAGGAACAGTGCCGCTTCTGGCTGGTTCATTGGGGATGCCACAATAGAACTAATTACCTTGTCTTCGTCCCAGAACTGAACAAAATACAAATTGTAAAATACAAAATACAAAAACTAGAAAATGCATTTCCTGTAGAAAATGCGATGAGTAGTGTAAAATGAGGTTAAAAAAATGTTGAATAAAGCAACATAGTTTAAGACATAGAATAGCTAAACTCAAGTGAAAACATTTGTTCAAAAGTTTAAAGTCTGACTGGAGTAAGTGTAACAGTATAAACATACAAACTATTTGAAGCAAAATATGAAGCGGTAGTATATAAGTAAGTATAAAAGATCAGTAGAAAGGTCAAAATGGGATGATTGGTTAAATGTGTGTAAATTGTACCGAATTGTGAAGTCTGAAGTAGTTGAAGTCAATGGAAATGTTCATGTTTATAAATGTTCATGTTTAAAATTGAATATTTTAAAAAGTATACAATATTTTCAAAAAAGATTGCATTCCCTCTGTTCACTGAGAGACTCTCGGTGAAAATATATAAATGGTAAGATATTCTGCACTGGCTGCATTATGGAGAAAACTAATTAGCATTTGAGATTGTCACGGCACATTTTGGGTGGCATCTCTTTCGTCACCAGAAGAGGACAGCCTTGCGTACTCTGACGTATGAATGCAGAGCGTGCAGATCATTTGAGTAGTTCACTGTGTGTGTCTAAGGATGGTGGTGTGTTTGGTTAAGGTTGGGTGATCATAAATAATGGATCGCTTGATGGACGCTGAGACAATAAAGTGATTCAGTGGCGACTTCACTTTCTAAGGGCAAGAACATTTTTTTAATATTTGTGTATTGAGATATACGTATATGTCATTTCAGTTGGTGGGGTATTATCGTTACTGTTCCATCTTACAGAATTGTGTTTTTCAAAAGTGAAATAAAATACTTTTTATGAATCAGAATCAGAATCAGAAAAGGATTTATTGCCAAGTAATTTTCACATTACAAGGAATTTGGCCTGGTCAGTCGGTGCAACAATAAACAATAAATACAAGAACAAGAAACGATGTGATGAGGTGATAAAAAGAGTAAAAAAAAAAATGAATTGTTAACCTTACAAATGCACAATGCAAAATAGAAGTTCTAAACGTAAGATATTGACCAAGGCCAGTCTCATAACATTTCAACACTCAACAGGTAGAGGCTTAATGTGACGTGTTTACCAAAGTGTGTAATAATTCAGCATTTTATTTACTCAACATTTCAAGCTAAAACTGTTCATTTCAAGTCATGGATGTTGTCAAGTAACAAGCTGCTCACTGTTAGCAAAGGAAACATTTAAGTGGCTGTAGCTAATTACTGAATAGTAATTACCTACCTACAGTTCAGTAAAGGGTCAACAACAGACCCAGTAAAGATTGGCATGGTGGTGAGTGCGTGCGGTCCATTTGACACATTACCTGGATAGCATGTAGAGGGTGTTGGAGTTTCGGACACAGGTCTCAACACCGTGCTCGTGGGCCATCTTGAGGATGGCGGCATCGCGTTCCCTGCAGTAGGGTTCAGAGTCGTGCTCAAAGGTCAGCCGGGTGATGTTCCACTTCTAGGGAAAGAAGAAGCCACAAGCCCTCAGTAACATTACTTAAAAGAGACTTTACCATGGGACAGGGCAAAACCCTGAACCAAAACGGTTTCTTACATTAACCCCAAATGCTACACATTAACAGCCACAACTATGTTTTATAAACTAGCATTACAGGATGTGACATAAGACAATCACTGTATACTAGGTTACCTTTTAAGAACTGACAGTGCCAAGTCATTGGACCCTGAATGTGCACATAAATCAGACCTTTATTTTCATCGTGTCAGATGGTGTCCATTTCAAAAATCGCTCAACTATGTGCGAACCTTTGTGAATCCAATGCTGTCGATCTCAATGATTGACTCGGATTACTTTCTTTACCCTCAGGGACAATTCACTGGGAATGTGACACACTAAAGCTGTCAACATGGGATGGGCAGCCTACATTACAGACTACATAACAGAACTGGTTTCAAAGATGGCTAAAGAATGCATATCAGTTTACTCTTCATCATACAGAGTTGTATGCTTAATGGAACTCGTATGACATGATTGAACATGGGAATTGTTTGTAGAGCATCCTGCTCTTCTGCAGGTGTCACTCTGTACCCTTACATTCATGTCGAGCATCCATCAAGGAACATTTTGCTATGGGTCTCTCCTGGGGTCTCGTCTCCCTGTTAAGGTGCTTGCACATTGCCCCAGAAAACACCAACACCCAACTAACTATACTACTACTACTAATAATCATAGCGTTTATTTATATAGAATTTCATACATCCAACGACGGCCAACAACCACCAAAGTGTATGGCACACTGGCACCGATGTCGCTGTTTGCTGTGGCAGTGTGCAAGCACCTTTTATTGTTTGTAAATGCATTTATGGCTATGTCACAATATAAAAACAAAATAGATCCCAACTACTCCTGCTAAGATCATTTAATTTTGCCCCGAAACACTATGCAAGCTAGTTTAAATGGGGGACGTGGATTGGTTATCGTTAATGTCCGAAAAATGTTACATGTTAGATCTAACGAAGATTTTCATTAAATATTAAAAAAAACTCAGTTTAGCCATTTCGGACCAATGTATTGTGGGATAGGAAAGGGAAAGTTAAAGTTAATACACACTACATACACACTAAAACGCTTCATTTCACACCGGTTAAGAAGTGGAAAACCTTGTATCAAAGAGAAAAACCGATATCATGATAGACAGGACAATAACTCAACAGGTTGGTCGGAAAACTAAGCTGATCAATGAGCAACTTAAAAGTTTGATACTCTAGAAGGACGTGCATGTGTGCACACATTTCACCAGACAGTTTCTCAGTTACAGCTCTTGCATAAATAATGGCCTTCCAAACAGGTCAATTATAACAGTCTACATTTTGAATGCCCGACTAATGAAAACAATTGTCATTAGCCTTCCAATACATTTACATGAATACTTATGAAATAGCAAATACTTCTATTAGTCAGACTGTTCTGTGTGTAAACAGACAGTTACATCATATAACAGTTTAACAACGTTTTTATTTCAAGTACATATTATTAAGGTAGAATTCATTCAGTCATTTTTGAACATCTATGTGTTAAGCCTTGTTTTCCAAATACTATAGCTTGCAAAAAAGCACATGCAATCAAGCACATACTGCCACAATCCGATACTAACCTTGAACAAGCATGAAAAGACATCTGTAGGTTGCCCACGCACCACAAACAGCCTTGAATTTAGTTTACGGAGACTTCTGTCAAGGTCTTCCAAAGATTCCAATAAAAACCTGACAAACAAAAATAGTATTCAAAATCATGTTGCCAGTAGACCATTCTACAGCGGCTAATAGGCCTAAATATAGCCGATATAATTTTATATATTATATAACTGCCTTCACGTTCTTCACATTGTTGTTTTATAATGTCATACTTTAGTTTCAAACTAAAACTAAAGTCCATCTCAAAGACAATATGGTGTGGCTGTTCAACCTAACAGTGAAGCATAACAAGTTGTTGCGAGTAATTTATTAATTCGATCATTTCTATCAAAGTCTACTGCTGCAGTAGGCAAATATAGTTAAAAGGGTCAGCCCGTGTGTCTGTCTATAGACCTAGACTCCCCCATAGACCATAGATGGGGTTTGGGGCGGACAAACAGGCGGACGTGGAGACTTGACATCATGAAATGGTCGATCAATCAGTAATTGTTATTTTCACTTCTTGAAATTGAAACTCCCACTAAAGTAACTGTGACTGATCGTGGATGATATCGTGGATAAACACATTGGCTGTTATAGCTTATATTTACCTATTATATATAATGCATGGTATCATCACAGCTGCCATGTGGAAAACATTTTTTTTTCCCATGTGGAAAACACTTTTTTTAATATCGCAATAACAGCATACAACCAACTATAACTATAATTAAACTGGCATTGAATTAGCGGTTGCATTCATACACACTTCTCTCAGATCTGAGTGTACATCTTTCCCCAGGGAACTCTCTCGATGTGTCACTGACCTCCATCGGTTGAGCCCAACGTTGGAGGAACCAGCGAACCAAGGGTCCAAGATGTAAACACAGCGCACCGTGTCCGCTCCATGTAACGCCTCCTGTAAAGCCGGGTTGTCGTGCAGTCGCAGACCCTTACGAAACCAATGAATGGAGTTCACGACCATGACTTGTTGAAGTTTGGACGAATAAGAGGTAAAAACAAGCCGTCTCCTCTGTCTGGCCACTGCTTAAGAGTAGTTCATCTGAGCGTGTGCTGCCGGCTTGTCAACCGTGCGACGCGTCCGCTACCATATGTCTTGTTTTTCATTGGCTGCGAGTCGGCACGTGGCGGAGTAGGGGCGGAATTCGTGGTTCTCATTGGTTGTTCGACACGTGTAGACAACACCGTGTCACGTTCCTGTAGTGTGACTGTTGACAAACTAACTGTCTTTAAAGGGTTACGGTGATTATTGCGACTACTGTGTGGCATTTGGTTGGATGTAAACTGGATGTTGGTTGTGTTGGACATCTTTTGTGGTATTTCGCAGTCTACTGTACTGCAAGTTGTTTACCCACGCTGTTGATTTTATATAAGTGAGAACATCCTTGTTTTATATAAGGTAGCCGGTTCTATAATAACATGCAAACACAAACACATCCCGCATTAACCGCAGGACGCATTATCAGCAACGTGATGTAACTGCAGCATCGCGTGTATTTGGTTATTTGTTGTTTTCCGGCGACCACGTTATCCAATACGGCTATCTCATGGATATATTATAAGCACTATTTTAAAGGGCTCTACACTGCACGCCTCTCTACGCAGCGAGGTTATGTGCCCCGTTGACATTGCACACACGCGATGATTTTCGCCCTTGACTGTCAATATCTATTAGTATGAGTTACAGAAGGAGATGAGAGATGCGTCTGAACGGATGCATCACGTTAATTAACTTTTTCCGGGTGTCATATAGTGGTGTGGTCTTCATAGGACATGAGGACCGTCACTTTTGCTCAAAGCCCATAATGGTTTAATGTACATGTAACCAAATTAATTCATAAGTTATTAATAGGCATATTCCCTGTTATATCACAGGGCCGTCTAGATGTGCACAAAATACATGGTCCAATGTGATTACCATAAAAAGTTCCCCCGCTTTAAAATACCCATTACGCCACTGGTCATAGACTAGAAGTAAAATAAAGCTATGATAGCAGTCTCTCACATTAAAATGTAGACCTAGTCCAGTCACTTACGCGCTTTCGCCGTTAAATGTTATGTCACAATTGCGCTGCTCAAGGTAGAGTATTGCTGCACATGCAGCACGAACGTTTGACAAATAGCTGTGGCGCTGTTTTTAGCAGTTCACTGATAAACTCTTCACGTCTCCATGGATGTAGTACAAGAATATCCTGGTGCACTTGCACCAGTAGACCTACATACTTCAACTTCAATCAGAAGCCCTAAACTACTGCCATCTTGTGGTGAGTCAGAATCACAGCACTTGTTCCTCCCTCTCCATTTAAGAGATGGTAAAAATCAAGGCCCTACAGAATTATTGAACGTTTAGAGGTGAAATACCAGACATGCGAAATGGCAAGATTGAAGTAAATGGTCCATGCAAAAACATTTGCATATTTGGGCATTTTAATACCCTTAGATTAGCACAAATCACATATAGAGAAAGGTGTAAACAATTAACTTGAACTAGTAAGTAATGTATGACATACTGTACAATGTACAGTACACAAATGTTGCCGATTTTATCAAATACAATGAAAGCTTTCAAAAGTGATGTTTAATTATAACCCATTTTAATGTCACCAGCCTCAAACAAAGTGCAATATTGTGACATAAAAATAGGACAGATTAAATAATCTTTCATAATTAAAAACAATTATAAAACAAGTGCTTTTCTCATTCAGTGCCAGTGGAACCCTCTACCTAAATTAAATGGCAGACATTTTAGATTAAAGAAAGGGTATACTGGCCGTAATCACAGTCCTACGTCACCCCATAGTTCATGTGAATAGCTTACAAAATAAAGCTACTTAAAGCCATCAGTATGTGGCAAAAACCTTGACCCTTGCTACTGTCAAGTCAAACCAAACCCATCCACCCTTAAAAACTACACATAGACATATGCCATTTCCCCAACTGTCATCATCACCTCTTATTACCCTACGTCCAAATAACACCCCCTTCTATAAAGACACCAGCTGCCATGGACCAGGCATGTCCTTAGCGGCCTGGTTTTCCGTTATACGGCCATGTTGTTCCCCTTCCCCCCGGGCGGTAGCAGCTTCTCCTTGGCACTGTCCTGGGGCTCCTGCTGCACCTTCTTCATCTCCTTGCTCTTGACCCACGTGTAGGCGGAGGACCCCACCAGAACCATCATGTTGCTGGTCCACCACAACAGGCTCTTGATGGAGCCGTTGTACGCCACCGCGATCACAGTCTGCGCGCAGGCCTTGGCCGTGCCCGACACGTTGTGGGTGAGCGGGCTGGTGAACTTGATCTGCAGGCCCGTGACATAGCCGATGGCGAAGCCGAACACGCCCCCCAGGGTCATCATGCCCCAGAAGGGGAGGTCCAACAGGTGGTCGAAGCGGGCCAGGTTGCCCAGCTCGCCGAATACCACGATCAGCGGCACGAACAGGACGCACGCGTTCACGTTGTTGTAGAAGGACAACTTCCAGATGTTCCCCTCCACCGCTGGCAGGACTTTTTTGGTGTATATGGCATTTAGAGAGACGCAGGCACTGGCCAGGACCCCGAAGAAGACCCCCATCCAGGATAGAGACCCAGTTGATCCTTCCTGGTCCACACCCAGCCAGAACCCACCTAAAAAGGGACAGGAGAAAGAGTATACATAGTTTCATATCACAATACACACAAAACAAAAGGTCAATACAGAGCAGTAATAAGAACAAGTAGATGGTTGTAGTACTTAAGAACTAGATATTCAGCCTTGACATATTGCATAGTTCCCATGAGTATGTGTGGAGTGTGTGTGGTTGGTGGCTGGTTTAAGCGTCCTCACCCGGGTTAAAGTCTGGAGTTGGGTGAGGCTGGGCTAATCAATGCCCACAGGTTAGACCAGCCATCACCACACACACACTCAAGAGAATATGAAAGCCACTTTAGGTAGCGTGTGGCAGCTCCTGCCACCAGTACCTGAAATGGGTTTCTAAGGCTCCTCCAACAACAAGACACAGGTGGATGACTGCTAGCATGCTAACACTCTGCGGGGTGTGTGTGGTGATGGCTAGTCTAACCTGTGGGCATTGATTAGCCGATGCACCACAAATGTGCAGCCTCACCCAGCCCCAGACTAACTCGGTTCAAGTGAGGCTGCTTAAACCAGCCACCAACCACACACACACTCCACAGTATGCTACATGTGGTTCTCATTTGAACAGTTATATATACCAATGAAAATAAATCTGCTCAAGTATCAATGTGTACACGAGTGATGTGCATGTGGAGGTATTGGATAGCCATCTAAATAAGTTTGTTAATAAGTATAAACTTGTCGGCCTTGATATTGTCGACAAATGGCGACATCCCGTGTGATAATCACACGGGAATCCCATTGTTTGTGTAATACAATCCGTGAAGTTAACAAGAGACTCATGCAAATAGTCCACGTACCAAGAATGACACCACAGCACAGCAGGGCACTGACAGAGGTGGTCTGCTTCAGGATCACGTATGACAACAGCACGTTAAAAACCGTGCTGAGAGATCGACCGACCGTGTAGAAAGCCACCCCGAGGTATTTTAGACACAGATTGTTGAAGCTTATCATGCCAATAAACACAATAGACAGCGGCAACACCTCCCGTGAGGTCTTCAAGTCGAACTTGAACGAAGGAAAGTCAATGACACTGGGGCACCAGCTGGACAGCGACTGCATGATCAAACAAAGTCCCACCGTAACCACGCACTGATAAAAGGTGACGAACAACGGCGCGTCCAGATCTCGGTTATCTAGTAAGTAATTATTGAGGAACACCATTGTAATTGAAATGAACCAGTAGAGCGCCACAACGGCCGCTATTTTCATGGATCGCCGTAAAAACGTCTCCCCGGGTCCATCCTCATCCGCAGCGAAGGCCATTTTCAGAATGTTCGAGCGCTTCAGTTGTATCCTGTTCATGATTCAGAGAAAATAGGGACAATGTAAGATCTGGGTTAAAAAAAACAAAGCATTCACATTGAAAACGGTACACCAGGCGTGAGTCGCTTGCAAACTACAAAACATAAACAAACAAGGTCCGGCTTTGACGTCGCTACTTCCTGTTTTGGAGGCGCTGCAGCCCGGCTTAAAGAGACCTCGTCTCCCCGCCGTCGCTTCTCGCTCAAATGTGGAAGCACATTATTTGGGAAAATGTGAGATTTCACCCGCAGGCTTGAGTCGCCCGTAGACGTCAAATTGTTAGTGACGATGCAATGTTAATAAAGTGTGCCGGATCAAAGTATCCTACATGTAATAAAAAAAATAATAATCAACTGTAGAACTGTTTAATAATTGAAATACTGGGCGTTTATTTAACATACTGAATAATTATGATGACCCACTACGACTGCTGATGTAATTTACCTGTGTGACGATCTTGCTTCCACGCATCAAATAGCCCACATCATTCAATCAGGAAGTATTCCAACTATACCCACTAAACCCTCCCATCTCAAATGACGACAAGGTTATGATTTACCGGTCCTTCCTGCTTTACAACCTTTCAGTGCATTGTCTGCCATGCCTATGCCTATGCCTATGCGTACAAGTTCAAATTTGACTTTTTGATTTCCATGTTCAAGAAACGATGTCTGGTCTTCTTATAGACCTACAACATTTCCGTTTTTGTGTGTCTTCAGACACAACACTCAGACACTTTAACACTCTTTTAAAAGTGTTAAAACCTTCCGGGCTACATCTGCTGTATGAACATACAGTAGACCTATGCATTTTCAACCTGGCCCAAAATGGGTTTTGATTTTAAAAGTGAGCATAAAGTTACAATATAGGTCTGAAAGTAACATTTTCAGCTCAGCTCTTAATGAGGTAAATCTGCCATTGCCACTAATATCCGACATCCTAGTCATCAGTATGTTTTAGTCATAATACTGATAAAAATGTAAGGTGGAGCAGAAGGATCAATAAGTAACAAATAAGGCACCGACTTCATCATTGTCTCATGCAATGTAGGCCTATTGGCCTATAGTGTTTGTGTTTGGCATTGACTTCCTTATTGCGGTACAGCACTCCTTTGTATAGTTTT
>OMKP01034598.1:0-11526 GCA_900302375.1 Bathygadus melanobranchus | reverse complement strand
TCTCCCCTGCTCTCCCTCCCCCCTCCCTCTATCTCGTGGTCAGGCTGTGTTTGTGTTTTCATGTCTTCCTGTTTGTGTGTTTTTGTGTGTCTGCACAGCAGGACACCAGGATAAGTCATCTGATCAGTGTTCTCATGCGCTGTCCGCCCCCTTGCACACATTATTCATAAGCACCATGCATTGTTGTTGTTTATCGTGGTTGTTTGTGTGTGAATGCAAGAGCTGTGTTCACCCTGCTGTCATGCATGGGTCACTCGGTCTGAATATGATCTCAGGCATGAAACACAGAGCTGTAAACACAGGAGAGAGCAGCAATGCGCAGACAGACAGATTGGCAGATAGAGAGACAGATACAGACAGACAGGCACAGTTAATATGATAACAGGGTTAAGATAATGACAGGGTGAGGGTTAATATGGTGGCAGGGTTAATATGATGACAGGGTGAGATTTAATGTGATGACAGGGTTAATATGATGACAGGATGAGGGTTAATAAGATGACAGGATGAGGCTTAATATGATGACAGGATGAGGCTTAGGGTGATGGCAGGATGAGGGTTAATATGATGACAGGGTGAGGGTTAATATGATGACAGGATGAGGCTTAGGATGATGACAGGATGTGGGTTAATATGATGACAGGGTGAGGGTTAATATGATGACAGGGTTAATATGATGACAGGGTTAAGATGATGATAGGGTGAGGGTTAATATGATGACAGGGTGAGGGTTAAGATGATGACAGGGTGAGGGTTAATATGATGACAGGATGAGGGTTAACATGAGGACAGGGTGAGGGTTAAGATGATGACAGGGTGAGGATTAATATGATGACAGGATGAGGGTTAAGATGAGGACAGGGTGAGGGATAATATGATGACAGGGTTAAGATGATGATAGGGTGACGGTTAATATGATGACAGGGTGAGGGTTAATATGACAGGGTTAATATGATGACGGTTAATATGATGACAGGGTGAGGGTTAATATGATGACAGGATGAGGCTTAGGATGATGACAGGATGAGGCTTAGGATGATGACAGGATGAGGGTTAATATGATGACAGGGTGAGGGTTAATATGATGACAGGATGAGGGTTAATATGATGACAGGCTTAATATGATGATAGGGTGAGGGTTAATATGATGACAGGGTTAATATGATGATAGGGTGACGGTTAATATGATGACAGGGTTAATATGATTACAGGATGAGGGTTAAGATGATGATAGGGTGAGGGTTAATATGATGACAGGGTTAATATGATTACAGGATGAGGGTTAAGATGATGATAGGGTGAGGGTTAATATGATGACAGGATGAGGGTTAAGATGATGATAGGGTGAGTCCAGATGTAGTGGACCCGCCCCGGGTCTTGCAGCCATCTGCCTCCTCTCTCTGCTGTGATCTCATATCTCATCACGCATGTTCCTCATCCTTATCATGCGTCACACACGGCTGCTCAGTTGGGGAGTGTTTGGTTGTTGAACTGATATTGTTGGGTTTCATAGCATAGCGTATCTTAGCATAACACAATATAGCACAGCATAGGATAGTGTTATGGGGTTCATCTCATATCATTGTGCTTTATAGCATAGCAGAGCCTAGCATAACATAGCCTAGCCTAGCATCGTGGGCTTGAGTTTGGAGCCGCAGCTCATCCAGGTCTTAGCAGTGGCGTTAGCAAGGGCGTTAGCAAGGGCGTTAGCGAGGTCTTTGTTGTCCAGAGCAGCAGCTCTAAAGAATTCCTGTCCAACGTCGGCCGCAGCCACACCAGACTTCCTCCGACCTTGTTGTCCTCTGTAAGCTCTCCAGCGGATCACCTTTCAACATTCACATGGCGGCTTGGAAGCAACACACAGGAACACAGCATATTTTCCCAAACTCTCGTGGTTAGTCTGGTCTGTGCTGGTCTGGTTCGGTCTGGTCTTGGTTTTATCAGAATCTGTCTGTGGTAGTCCGGTCTGGTCTTGTTAGATCTAGTCTGTGCTGGTCTGGTCTTGGTTTTGTTAGATCTGATCTGGTCTGGTCTAGGTTTTGTCAGATCTGGTCTAATCTGGTTTGGTCTTGGTGGTATTAAATCTGGTCTGTTCTGGGCTGGTCTTGATCTCATTAGAGCTGGTCTACTCTGGCTGTGGTCTTGTTAGCTCTCCATGTAGGAGGAGGATATGTATCACAATCAATAAAGATTGATTGGTCCAGGTAATGTGATTGATTGATCTTGGATGAGGGGGAGTGGGGGGTGGTCTCTGATGACCTCGCGCTGAAAACCAGTCCTCTGGGTAATGCTGGAAATATCCCACAATCCACCAGCAACTCTGCGTGTGGGGTCAGATAGCGGTGTGTATGTATAGCTCCTATTGTTTGATAGCCAAGAGACCGCAGCCAGCACTGGCAGAAGCTGGAGCCATGCCAGGGTTTCACCCCGGGAACCTCCCCTCACGAGTGCGTTTCCATGGTGGTGGGTGGGGAGGGTTGATCAACACCTCACACGAAGACGATACGATACCTTTCAACAAATATTCAGGAGCAAGACTTTCCAGCCTTTCTGTGTGATCCGTCCGCTACCATGGAAGCTGTTCCAACAATGAAGCAAACACAAGATGGCCGACAGCAGTGTCTGTGTGTCCTGAATATAACACCGCTTGGCAGACGCTCCCACACTTAAGCCCCCACATTAAATCATGAGTTATTTTTAAACTACTGCTTGGCACCTCTGAAAAGTAACATTTTTCTGCTCCAGTTCATTTCCATAATGTAGAGGAATATGAGGTGATGAATGGAGCATCACGTCATTTAATTCCTGTGGGTCTCTCTCTCTCTCTCTCTCTCACTCTCATTCAAAAGATGAAGATCTTGTTTAGCCCTGCAATGAAATACACACACACTGTGTGTGTGTGTGTGTGTGTGTGTGTGTTCGGTTTTCCACACACATCGTAACAAGAGAATAGTATTTGTTCCTTGCCCCACCCCAGGGAGCCATGCATTCCAGACACACACACACACACACACACCTACTATACACCTTATCATACACACAACATACACACATTATTATACACAAAACATACACACATTTTCCTACACATTTCGCGATTCTATACACGGAGCTGATAGATCTGATCAGTTGATTGATTTATCCTTGGGCTGTGACAGAGTGAGTGATGAGCTTCATCTATTGGCTACTGGATCCATACTCAGGAAATTACTTGTGTAAACATTGCTCATGTTTTGTCCATATTAGTCCATCATTGGGACTGGGCTTCGGGATGATAAATGTGAGCGATGGAGGGAACAGCCTATCTAATCCATTGTATGGGAATGAAACCAATCAATGGACATTTAACACTCATCCAGATTAAAATTGAATGGCTGCATATCGATGTATTGATCGCTCAACGTGTCAAATTACTAGACAACCATTTAATATCCGATTATGATTATCGTAATAGGATTACAATTATTATTATTATCATTCCGATTTTCCGAAACATATTCAGCTGTGCGGTTAGAACATGGTTAGTTTTTATTTTAATATGTTCATTTGGGACAGTGTTGTAGGACCTGGGTAATCATGGGTGTCAGCCAGGCCTCAGACCTGGAAGGTTTACTAATCCCAACACTCTGCACCACAGGACCATATGATAGTAAGCTGACCTAGTATTAAGGTTGTACCTAATTGTAACCAAATGAAAATCGATGTGGCACGTTTGTGTGTGATGGATGGAACAGTAATGCTTGACACTCCTGTGTTTTCTGCAGACAGTGTCTACAGGCGATGCCTTGCCAATGGAACGTGGGCACTGAAGGGGAACTACTCCATGTGCAAGGCTATTCTCCACCAAGAGGTAGACAACACCCCCTTGCTTCTGCCCTCACTCACAACTGCATGGGGGACAGTGAGTGCTGGCATGTGTGTGTGTGTGTGTGTGAGTGTGTGGATTTTCTGGTGCTGTTCTCTGAGTTTTGTGTATTTATGTGTTTGTTCTATCACGGCTAATGAGATATTCGATCAACACGTTTTTAGTCTTTGTAAGAGAAAACGTACTTAGGGGGAAAAGAACAAAGAACTTATGCTAATCAAAGAGCGACAACAAACAGAGTGCTAGCCAAACACACACTAACATAATTAGCTGTGCATTATATAATTCATAGTAAATTGCCTTTGATTCATACACCTTTATTGGCGCGGGTCGCTAGCCCTCTCGCTTGCCTCTCCTGACAGAGCCATTCAAAAAACCGTCACATCAGTGAAGTTGTTCTACCACCGGGGGAAACAAACCCTTTGTATGGAGCGTACACTTTGTATGGTCGTATGGTCCTTTAGATGTCATTAGGACCTCTAGAATGCTGCCTGGACTTGCGTCACCGTACATGGAAGCTCAGACAGACAGATCTGTACACTGGTTGAAATCTAGTTGACATTTTCAGTACTTGGTGAAACAGGAACAGGGAGTGGGGGTGGGGGGCAGGCAAGAGGACGCCAAGCCCTCCAACGCATGATGGAGCGGACCGGTCCTTGTCCTCCAGCCCTCCTGCTCTACAGACCAGGAGACACGCTTGACATTTGGGTCTCGTCCCACTCACTGTGTGTCATGCACACAATAGACACGCTTCACACAATAGCTGCATATAACATATATATATATATATCTTTTTTTTTTTTTTTACATATAGGTTTAAAATACACCAAGCCAAGTGCAAACAGGCTTGGGAAACATCTACAGCCCCGTCTTAAGAGCAAGACCAAAAATATCAATTTCTTCAAATTTGTACCGCATTAAAAATGACATACTTAGGACTAAATATCAGTTCCACTGCTAACTTCAAAACTGCTCTAAACAACCTCAGAGACAAAGAAAAGAGCATATTGAATTTAGTAAAAATATTTGACACCTCCAAAGGAAAACCCCAAATAATGTCTTCCTAGCAGAACTAGGTCAAACCCCCCCCGGGTTGAATTCCACAACTAAAATCTAATCTAAAATCGAGTGACCCCACAAAGAAAGAAAGAAAAGAAGAGAAGTAAAAAAAGTGATCTGCACCAGCTGGTCCTGAGGCTCAGTTCACGAACTGGGCCTACAGAACCCCAGGTCAGCACCTGGCAACCCAAACTAATTATCACAAAAGGAAAGATACATCACACATTGCACCAAGTAGCAATCCAAAAATGGATTGTTATTTAGCCCTAAACTGCCAGCACACACGAGCAGAGCACCTGAGTGCCGCGTCAGAAAGCCAGGTGACCAGGTACCAGCTCAGCGGACACAGCTTGGCCCTGGAGACCGGTCGCCACACACAGACCTGGCTACCCAGCGAGGACAGGCTGTGCACACACTGTCTACAGAAACAAGTTGTAACCCAACACACACATGTACCCGACAATACCCACGATTCAAAACAAAAATAGACAGGGTAAAAATGAAATATATCCTCAGCGAAAAACAAGAATGTTGCTGGTTGGCAGCAAGATATGTTCTCTCCTGTCATAACCTGGTGGACAAGCAGAGAAATACTTCATAGTTCCTTATTTGTCATAATAATTACATTAAAGCAGTCATTGGCAATGAAAATCTTGAATCGCAGGCCCCCTCTAACTATACTCCTATGTTCAACAATAAAAAAAAATAGAATAAGAATTTAAGACATAGCTGAACACGAATAAGGCTAAAAGGAATCTAGGACATAATACAATAGCGCAGTTAAAAAATACAATACATAATAAAATTTACATTTAGGGCATTTGGCAAACGCTTTTATCCAAAGTGACTTACAAAAAGTGACACATTTGTCGAAAGAGGGAGACAACAATATATCGCTGATGGTACAGTACAATTTCATTTTATTTATATAAATAAAATAGAATATAATACTGAGGTAGAAAGCATGTACTGTTGTGGTGGTTCAACAGCTTGTGCTAATCTTGGCAATCAGTACACCGTGTAGACCAGTGGTAAGTTAAAATATATATAAATATATTGTGTATACTGTGGAGTAATAAGCAGTAGTAATACGTATATATACAGAGATACAGTAAACAAATGTGTAAAGTGTACCAGTGCAGAAGTAAAGTGACAGTAATGAGCACGGTGGCCTTACTGTGGTATGAAGCTGTCCCTGAGCCTGGTGGTGCAGGACGGGAACTTCTGCCAGACGGCAGCAGGCAGAACAGTTTGTGGCTGGGGTGAGTGGGGTCTCTGATGATCCTGTTGGCCATCTTCCTGCACCGCTGGGTGTAGAGGTGCTCCATGGATGGCAGCTCTGTCCTTGTGATGTGCTGAGCAGTTTTCACCAGCCTCTGGTGAGGGGGTGATCGCATTGCGTATATTCTATGTATATATTCTATGTATATATTCTATGCCAATAAAGCCCTTTGAATCTTGAGAGAGAAGTGATGGAGGGATGGAGAGAGATATGTGATGGAGAAAGAGATGAAGGGATGGAATGAAGATGGAGAGAGAGAGAGAGAGAGATGGAGACCGATGGAGCGAGATGAGATGAGATGGAGAGAGAGAGAGAAATAGAAAGAGAGGTTCTGGTTCTGGGTTCTGGAACTAACGCCAACACACCACACAGATCCCCAAGGCCACTTCACTACACCAAACCAAATGATGAAGAAACAGAAAGGGGAAGCACTGGACCCACTGGAAAGAATCAACAAAATGAGTAAACTGGCATGACAGACCAAAAACTGAGAAAGTCCTTGATGAGGAACAGACTCAGTGAGCGCAGCCTTGCAATCAGCAAAGACAGATAGAATAGACAGACCTGACCTGGAAAGAGATGTGGTGCAGAGAGATGGACAGAGATGGTGTGAGATAATTGATGGATAGAGATGGAGAGAGGGATGTGATGGAGCGATGGAGAGAGAGATGTGATGGAGAGAGGGATGTGATGGAGCGATGGAGAGACAGAAGTGATGGAGAGATGGAGAGAGACAAAAAGAGAGACAGAAGTGATGGAGAGATGGAGAGAGAGACAGAAAGAGAGACAGAAGTGATGGAGAGATGGAGAGAGAGACAGAAAGAGAGACAGACATGATGGAGAGATGGAGAGAGAGATGGAAAGAGAGACAGAATTGATGGAGAGAGAGACAGGTGATGGAGAGATGGAGAGAGAGATGGAGAGAAACAAGTGATGGAGGGATGGAGAAATGAGGGGAGGTGTGATAGAGAGAGATAGGGACATGATGGGCAAGAGAGATGAAGATATAAGATGCAGGGAGACGTGATGGCGATAGCGAGGGAGAAGTGATGGATTAAGGATCAGAAATAGGACATGACTGACTTAGCGCTACTTCGCAGCTCGCAGATTAGCCTTTAGAAACAGCGCAGATGTCAGTCTTGCTCGCTGCCAGTGCGGATGAGGTTCTCTCCTCTTTATGGCTCCCAGGGAACAGTTGGAAATGAAATATTCAAAAATTCACACCGGACCAGAGATACATAACATCCTCTTTATTATTCATCGCAATTCGTGGTTTTGCTGGACATGCCCATCTGTTTTAGCTGGAAAAAACATGAATATGCTAAATGAATCATTTATTCAAATTCAAATTCGGATTACACCATCCTCTGTCTTTAGTAAACGTGATCTGATCTAAACCTCTACTCATCTACTCATTATTTTTTTTTCAGTTTACTGTTATTACTGTTAAGATTATTTTGTTACATTTCCAACTGATAACGACAGCAACTAGCTCGGAAATGTCAAAGAGTCAGCGATCTCTGTCCTGATCTAAAAGGAGATGATCAATGAGGAGGAACATGATCCTCTCCTTCACCTCCAGTGATGCCTCGTCCTAAGTGTATGGCAGCCTGTTGTGGTCGAGTCCCCCGGGGACAGATAGCTGTCTGCAGATTCATTCAGCTAGCGAAGTGGACATTTCACCGCAATGTTTACTGAGGAAGTTTGTTTAGAGAGAGAGAGGGATTTGGCCCCAGACTGTTCCTCAGGAAAGAAAAAGAGGTTTGTTGTCGGTGAAAGTAGGTTCTTATTGTGGAAAGCTGTGTCCTACACACGCCACCACCACAGGCTAGTGGGTTTATATTATAACAATCCACCCATAATATGTTTTAAGAGCGTATACAGCAAAAGAGTACAACAGGAACGAAGCAGGATGAATGCCAACACAATGATCCATATTTCAGATAACCCAACATGCATTGGAAAAATAACACATGATAATACAACAATGCACAAACAAAAATCAATGTCAATTAAATTCCTTTTTGTTTGCAACCCAAATAGTAGGCAACAGACCACAATCTCTAGTGTAAAGCCAGTACAAACCCTTTAAACCAAACTACACACTACAAACTTCCAGCAAATACTGGGTATAAACCAGTTTAAACCAAACTACCCACTACTGCCAGGACAAAGCATTGAGCAAGGCTGCAGGGAGCGTTTGAGTCCAAATTAAAAGCGTCTGAGTACAATAGATAATGACATGACATTATGAACCAGTTAGACGTTAATGTCACTGCAGAGAAGCACAGCACGCATTACACACACCCTGCCTCTCTTACCAAGCCTGCACCACGCTGTGACCTAACCTGTAGCAAACTGGTACCACATAGCAAACCAGCACAAAACTGGTGACACACCAGCACCAAAATGGTAACAAACCAGCACCAAACTGTTAACAAACCAGCACCAAAATGGTAACAAGCCATCAACAAACTGGTAACAAACCAGCACCAAACTGGTAACAAACCAGCACCAAAATGGTAACAAACCAGCACAAAACTAGTGGGGGAGGATTACAGCGGCCTATCTTGATCTGGCCGTAGACGCCGGCAGGTTACATAGGTTAAATCCACTTAGAGCCAAGATTACAACGGCGCAGGAGGATCTAATCGCCATGGCGATCACAGTCTTCCTCACACTTCCTCAGCATCATCCCCCCCTCCCCACCCTCATGCGCACACCGCCATGTAATACCTTCACATGCCATCAAAAGCCACATGTATGTGTGTGCGTGTGTGTGTTTCGTATTGTACTCGTCATCTCTGGCAACTTACACAGCACCGAATATAGAAGAGGATTTAGAATCTTCTGAAATCTTTTAAGCTCTGTGTTATCGTGGATGTGTTGTACGAGAATCTGATATTACACAGACAATCTCACATTTTCTCTCCTCCTCTCATCCTCCTCTCCTATCTTCTCTTCCACCTCTCTCCTCTTCCTCCTCTATCCTCTTCCTCCTCCTCTCCTTTCTCCTGTCTTCGTCTCTCCTCTTCTCCTCTCTCCTCCCAATCCTCTCCTCATCCTCCCCTCCTTCATCATGTCCATCCTCCTCTCTCCTCTTCCTCTCCTCTCGTCTCCTCCTCTCTCCTCTCGCCTCCTTTCCTCTCCTTTCTCCTCTCCTTTCTCCTCGTCTCCTCCTCTAGAAGAAGAGTAAGATGCACTACCAGATAGCAGTGATCATCAACGTCCTGGGTCACTGCATATCCTTGGTGGCCCTCGTCGTTGCCTTCTGCCTCTTCCTCTGTCTCAGGTATGCACTGATGATGGTGATGATGATGATGATGATGATGATGATGATGATGATGATGATGGTCAGGTAAGAATCAACTGTGGTGATGATAATTTTATATTACAGTTTACAACCAACCAAACCAACCAAAACTCAAACAATCACCTCAACTATTTAAAATGTTTCACAATTGCTTAAACACTAAACCCCATTCTCTGAACCAAATGCTCAATGCCCTAAACCCATTTGCAAAACCTTAAACAAGTTTAGGTAGTTAGACACCATTTGCAAATCCCTCTTTTTGCAAAACTCTAAACACATTCTCGCTCACTAAAACACATTTCTCACTGTGATGCACTTGTGTTGCTAAATGGTAAACACAACTACAACACAGTTGTCATCGTTTACACACAACAACTCAAAACTGTTCACTCTTGTTTCTGACAATGTGATCAAACCAATTGTAGAGAATATAAGCCAGTTCAGAGTGCACAGGTGGCACAGGTGATTTGAATGTTGATACCAACGATGGATGGAAACAATCTGAGAGGCAGAGGAGGAAGAGTATGTGTAAGAGGTGATGGACGAGGAGGAAGAGGACGAGGAAGAGCAAGACCAAGAGAAGTGTAATTTCAGATTAAATTCGGTCAGCGGGAGAGACCATGTTCTTGCTTGTGGAATGACAATGAGGGAAGCAGGACAAAGAGTACAACCCAATTTGAGCAGATTCTCTGTGGCCACCATCACCAGGACCTTCAGATGTGATGCTGAGGCAGAATAAATCTCTCATTGACTTTGATTTTGTAGTTGCACAACATTTTCTAGTGTACTGTGATGTGCTTTTCATTTAGAGTATTCTTTACTCTTTGGGCTTACTGTATTTTTATGCAAGTGCTGAATATACAGACATTCAATACTGTATTACTTGCAGTACTTACAGTATACAATATATTCGTTGTACTAAGTTGTGATTACAATATATTTTTTACTGTATTGCAAAATGCGTTCATATACAATAAACATTTCTTCTGTAACTTGCCCTGGACGCTGTGTTCTCAATGTGTTGATGTAGTGTCTAATTAATGCTCTGTCGTGTTTATATATTGACTGGCTGTGTGTACGATCTGAAAGCATTGTTTGAGCATAGGTTAGATAAATATCTAAATAAACCGTATACTGTAAGTACTGCAAGTAATACAGTGTTGGATGTCTGTATATTCAGCACTTGGTAAATGGATTGCATTTATGTAGCGCTTTTATCCAAAGCACTTTACATTGCCTCACATTCACCCATTCATACACACATTCATCTGAGCTGAGCTACTGCCGCCCCAGCACTTGCAGAATAATTAATTAAGCCAAAAGAACAAATAAAACCGTAAATGAAAAGCACATTACAGTACACAAAAAAATGTTGTGCAACCGGTGTGCCGGATCCAGTCATGACAACACTCCACACCTGTCACCACAGGCCAATGCTGTGGCCTGTAAGAAATTTTCCCTGGGATTTGTGTTTCAGTCGTAGACCTTCTGCCACCACACAGAGATCCTCTTGCTGTTGGGAGAACAAATGTGGCTTGCAATTCTACAAAAGGGAAAGTGCACTTACAAACGTATACATACAGTACAAATTGTTCTCTATATTCTCTTCCCTCCTCAACCCTCCCTCCCCTCCCTCTCCTTCTTCCCTTACAGCTGATGACTTTCTAACCCATTTCACCAAGAAAGTGAAGGACATTACATCCTCTTTTACCCCTCCAGCTATCATCCCTCCCCCAACACCCTCCTCTGCTGGCCTTACCTGCTTTACCCCTCTTTCCTCTGACGATGTCCACAGACTAGTTAAGTCTAACCACCCCACCACCTGCCCCCTTGACCCGATCCCCTCCCCCCTTCTCCAAGGCATCTCAAACGACATCCTGCCGTTCCTTACCACCATGATCAACTCTTCCCTCAAGTCAGGCTTGGTTCCGACCCCCTTCAAGACAGCCAGAATCAAGCCCCTCCTTAAAAAACCCACCGCTGACGCGGCCAAGATCCGGAACTACA